>CAUYRT010059099.1:0-10828 GCA_963574885.1 Lepilemur ruficaudatus
GTCAGTAAATCTGCTCATTCCAGGCCTCCCTGTACTTTAGTCACTTACAAGCTGGTCTCTCCCTCTAGACTAAGTCCCCTAAGCAGGGCCAACCATCACTCATCTGTCTACTACTACAAAGTTCAGTCTTTAATCTTGACAACCTCCATAAATGCCATGTGTTGACCCTGACTCTGTGCCAAGCATTCATACTAAACACAGTATAGAGTTTATGTTATTTAATCCTTAGAGCAACACATGGAGAAGGTGCTATGGCTATTCTGGCTTCACATATAAGTTCAGTCTTAGGATCCTCCTTCTAGAACTCCAGACTTCAATACACACTATCTTCAATGAAGGAAAATGAAGAACAAAGTCCCAGAGATGGGGCTCTCCTACTGTACCTAATTTTCTTGAAATATTACCTATAAGATCATAGGAAAGATCTAGGAGGGTCTTTGGATACTTTTAGTAGATAGAGAGAACCTGGGCTCAAAAAGGATAGGACCTGGGAGCTTCAAAGCATGACCGTGAATTAAAAGGGTGGTATATGAGTTGGTCCAACCCCCCCAGGGACCTTGGGGGCCCTCGTAGAGGAATAAAAGGAAAACATGTGCTTTCTATGAGCCACTGTCTACCTGTGATTATAATGGGCTCTGATTATATCTTTGATTGTGATGACACTCTGACGGTATCTGTGATTGTCAGATTGCTAAGTGGATTTAGGATTTTTGATAGATTTGCGAATGCATCTGCTTTATCAGGTAGTTTCATTCCCTCATCCCAGTAACCTAAGCATCACAGGAAAGCAGACCAGCACCACTGCGGAGCATTCACAGTAGTGGACAGGTGGGTAGAACCCCAACCCTGGCTTTATGCGAGGCTGCTGTGTGTCTGGTGTGATAGTAACAGATTGCTATCTTTTAGATGTGAAAATTAGTTACCGACAGAACAAGAATTACTTGTGCTCGATGTCAGATTTGGAAACGGAGGCACCGATTAGTTGAGTGACTTGCCCCTGGTCACACAACTCATCCCAGGGGGACTGAGGTGCTGTACTCTGGATCCCTAGTCCCATGTCAGCGTCTTCCTGCGGCACCATCCTTGTCGAATGCCTGTGGGTTTGGGAGTACATTTCCTTTCCAAGCTATAATCATAACAGAAGAAATATGTTCCATTTTCACTGCATAGTCCAAGTTTATAGCTAATGAACAAACATTGTTATTTTTCCTCCACTGTGTTTCATTCTGGAGATATCACGCTACCAACATCTACTTTATTGGTTTAGAGTAAATTATTCAGCTCTTAATTACCATATTATGAATGTTTAATTTTTGCCCTGATATTCTCAGAGAGCAAACGTGCCCTTGCATCAGTGGGCTCTCGTCCTGAAATGTAGTTCCACAGTCACTTTCCCAGCAAGAGCAATCACTTTCCCAGAGGCCATGAGATTCTGCGGAGTCTTTGCCTAAGGATTCCCCAAAGCTGCACTCTTTCCTCCTTACCTAAGAGCCAGCGATTAAAGCAGGCAATTGCTAACTTCTGGCATACCTGGAGGTGCAGAATCCTTAAGATAATTTCCAGGGAAACAAGAAGTCACCTCAAGAAATAAGAACTTTGGTTTTTAATCTGTAATATATATAAAATAGCTGTTTGCTCTTAATTAAGGTGGTAGAAGGGCAGCTGAGAAGTTCTACTGCAAAGTAAATAGTTTTCTACTAGACATTAGCAACGATCCTGTATATCTCTATCATTTCCCAAATCCACAGTCTCTGCAGGCTCTTAGAATTCTGCTCACTCAACTCTTTCTCCACATTTGACCAATGATAAGTTCCTCCTTATCATGTCTTCTAAATTTTCCAAATCTGTCTCCTTCTCATCATTCCCACTGCCATTCTCCAGTTCTTGCTCTCATCACCCTCCGCATGACCACCAGAGGGATCTAACATCTGAATTTGACCATATTGGTTCCCTGCTGAAAACCTTTCCGCAACTCTGAATCCTTCAGCAGTACCTCTCAAACTTTCCCATAGAAGGGTCCACAATGACTAAGGAGAGGAAAGCATGCTCTGGGGATTGGGGGCTTACTCTGAGCTGGGCTGCCACAAGCGCCGATGTTTCTTTGCAGTCTCTTATCTTAAAAATTGTCAAGTGTTTTACATCCCAACAATTACATGGCATTTAGTATAAAAATCATACCTTTTACCACCACCCACTAAAATCTATTAGTAAATTGGCACTCTAGAAAGATGGTCCAAATCTATTCCTAGGCTTTGAAAGACCACCTCGTATTCTTAGGCGAATATTCATTTTAAAAGCTCTATGTGATCATTCCTATGTGATAGGATCTGAAGGGAACAATGGTTTATTGAAGCTACATGCCAGGCACTGTCAGATCCTTTCCTTAAAGGATCTCATTTGTTGTCTCACCACCTCTGGATGATAGGGGTGTTATTCTCATTTTACAGATAAGGGAACTGAAGCTTAAATATATCATGCATTTTGCACAGAAACAAGACAAGAGGGAAATATAGCAAATAGGTAACAGTAGTTACGGGTGATTTTATTTTTGTTTTTTATGCATATATTTTTTCTCTTTCCAACCCTTCCACAGTGACCACAAATTGTTCTTCCTAACAGAACATAAGCTATGTGAAAAGATTAAATGAGATAATCCATCTGAGAGTCCTTAGCACAGTGCATGGTAAATCAATTTTATTCTCATCTCTTATTCAACTTTGCATCCATCAGAGCATACAGTACCCACACTCCGAAAAAAGAGCCAGTAAAGCCAGGTTCCTCTCAATTGGATTAACAATTCAACTGAAGATTATTTTAATGTTATTTTCCCCCAATAATAAACATGCAACTATAAATTACATACACAGGGGATAACCTGGTGAAAATACGTCTCATTAAACTGAGTTTAAGACTTTGGTTAGCCAGTCAAGGTATAATATCTCACATTTATTAAGGTTTTACTGTGCAAACAATACCATGCTTTGTGCTTTAGGGGCACCATGTTTTTAGCCATATCAACAATTTTATGAGATGGACATTATGATTATTGTGAGTCATAGAAAAGTAAATAACATGCCCAAGGTAAGCAGAAGAACCAAGCAAGCAGAAAAACCAAGACTTGCCAAGTGAGGTTTGATTCCAAGTTCTATCCTTAAAACCCCATGTTAAGTGGGAGCTTAAGCCTTATTGTCACTTCCACCCAAGTATTTGTAATTACAAACACCCACCAAGTCACTGAGTGCCTCCTATGCATCAGATACTTTGATTCGTCTTGTTTTATGCTAACTGGGTCTTTTTCTTTATTTTTTTTAAACATATGAGAAAACAGAAAGTTAAACAATTTGCCCAAAGTCCCATATTAAGAGGCAGAGCCGGGATTTAAAACCAGTTCTGGCCCTAGAGCCTTCTGATTTTTGCTGCTGTGGGCTGCCTCTGTGTTTGTGCAGGGCCGTAAAGCCCCAGAATGCTCAACACATACACCAGATCCTTAAACACACTTGTAATAGAATGCCAAGCCAAGTGTAAGCACTAGATTTGCCTTTAGCAAAATACAGCTTTGACTCCGCACAGAAAGCCTCTCCGAGCCTGTAAAGGAAGTACGCGGCCCGCTCAGAGGCAGTTCATCTGTCTGCAGTCCCTGCGGTTCCTGTCCACTGCAGAGGTTTGCAGCCGCTGAGCCCCACACGCCTGCTGGGCGTGCCTGTTTCACTACAGTAGGCAAATGGACTTTGCAGAAGGGAACGCACTGATGCCCAGCTCCCCGATTGATATGCAACACACCCCTGACCTAGAAAATAGACCTGAATTCCAACTACAATTTATAGACCCTGGTCCTGCCGGGCTGAAGCAGAAGATAAATAGACCCTCAGGAAGTTATTTGTTAGGGACTTGATGGCTGGACGCGGATGCTCATGGCCCTGTCCAAGCTCATGAGCCCATGCCGGGGCTATTATGCCTCCAAGGAAACCGATGAGGCTGTGTCAGGGAGGAAGCTGGCTGAGAGGGTGGGGTGGCAGCTGGAGGGGAGAGAAGGAGGACGGAGAGAGACAGGATTCTAGGTGGGTGCAGGGTGCTTGTAATCTGCCAGACCAGTGCCTTTTCTGTTGGACTCTCCTGAGAAAAGTAACATAGGATCTGGCCCACCTGGTCAGTTCCTGAGGTCATCCGGAACAGGGCCATGTTCTTGGGAGGTGGAGAGAGGCTGGGAGAGGGGTGATCAAGGATGTCCTAGAACTGCTTGAGGGGAACCCTGAGCTCACAGAGTTGCCACCTACCCATCCTCAGTCCTATACCTGACTTGTGTCACGGTTCCTGTCACCTCTGCTTCCTCGCTGGGAATAGGGCCCCCTTCTGGATGCAGGCATGCCCTGCCTCAGTCAGTAGCTTCCTCCTCTGGGCCATGTCCCCAGGAAAACATTCTGCTCCAAGCCAGACTGCCTACTCGGGCAAGAGAGTGCTGTGCTCTCACCTGCCTACAGGTGCCACCACTTGCCCGCAAGCTTCCCACTGCCAAGTTCTACCCCAAATAGCTAATCCTGCCCCAGGTCTGGCTGTTTCTTAATTGTGTCCTGATATGCTACATCCCCTGTTCACTCTTTTATATTGCTAGTTGCCTGTCTGTTTAATCTTTTTGTATTTATCCCTTTCTTATCCTGTCTTCTTTCATTTCCTGCCATACATCTTCACTGAGGACTAAGTCTTCCTCGATATTCAGCTCATGAAAATCTCCTGGGTGGAGTCAACGAGACTTGCTGGCAGCAACGCATTTCTGTGACCTCTGAGTGTGAGTGATTGTTCGTGGGGTGTGACAGTCAAAGGCGAGACAGGTATGCACCCTGTGATTTTGGCCTGAGACCCTGAGCAAGGAGGAAACTGGGAGCAAGGCAGTTTCCGTGGTAGCGTGAGCAGACTTTAAGAGCACAATTTGGGATATGTTACATCTGAGATGATTTTGTGACTTTCAAGTGGGACTACTGCACAAGTATTTGGATTTAAGAGCCAACGGTTCAGGGACAAGTTCAGGCTGGAGATTTTAATTTGGGAATCATCAGGTGTAGATGGCATTTAAAACCACGAGATTTGCTGAGCCCATCTAAGGAGGGAATACAGAGAAAGAAGAGGTTCTGGGCCAGAGCAATGCACGTTAAAAAGGTTTCCAAAGGCAAGGAGGATGAGTAGAGGAGAGGGATTATAAAAGTCACGTGGAGGAAGTCAGGCCTGGGCTCCGCTTGCTTGGATGGGAAGAGCTACCTGCGCCTGAATGAGCACCTCTGCGGTGCTGCCCAGATGCCAACGCTTGCGTCTCCTTAATCCTCACAGAGAACCGGCGAGGAGGGTATTGCTGCCCTCGTTTTCCAGCGAGGAAACCAAATTAAGTTACATGACTTGACAAAGGTTACACAATGAGAAATGGAAGAAACAGGATTTAAAGGCAAGTCTGTCTGGCTGAGTAGAATTTGTGGAGTGAGAAGAGGAGCAAACAGTGACTGTGTCCCCAGAGCCTGGTGTCACTGCATTAATAGCGCCGGCGTCACG
Source organism: Lepilemur ruficaudatus (assembly GCA_963574885.1). Classification (NCBI taxonomy): domain Eukaryota; kingdom Metazoa; phylum Chordata; class Mammalia; order Primates; family Lepilemuridae; genus Lepilemur; species Lepilemur ruficaudatus. Next base: position 5,536 of record CAUYRT010059099.1, read on the forward strand.
CTAAGCATGTTTACATACTCGGTCTCACTTAATCCTCACAACATCCCCGTGAAGTCAGGATGCTTGGCTCAGCTTTTCTAGTTGAGGAAATGGAGACACAGAGAGCTTTAGTCACCTGCCTAAGGTCTCACAGTTAGTGAGGCCAGGATGGGAACTCAGGCGTTCGTGGCTACCAAGCGACTCTGTCTTCGTGACTGCCTCCTCGTGCTGCGGGCAGCAGAGAAACAGGCATGGACGTGTGCTTCCCTCCGGGTCCTGAGGTACTTAAGAACTGCAAGATGTACCAGCCAAAGCGTCCTAGCAGTGCACACTCCAGCAGCTCTTCCTGCTCTATCCTCTGCTCATCCAAGGCTCTGACTCCTCCAGAAACTTCTCTGCACTCAGCTGGCGTCCAGGACGCAGGCAGGCAAGGCGCAACAACTCCCCTGCCAGGACCTTTGCATAGCGATGTGTTAATGGGGGTAAGCACTCACAAAAGACTCTGATTAGGTGCCAACTAAATTATCAGGTGCTCATAACCCAAATTAGAGACCCAAAGTGCATTGGCATTGGAGGGATGCACTTCTTCCTGTCACGATAAAAGACCTGAGGTTTTCTGTGTGGAGAGGAAGCACAGGGAAGTGACTCTGTGACTAGTATCTGTGGACCCGCTACTGTGTTCCGGGCACTATAATAACTGAATGTGTGCGTGCAGCACAATAACAGGGAGAACAAAGGATCACGATCCCCGGTTTACAGAGGAAGAAACTAAAATGAAGACAATAGGTGAAGCACAGTTCTCGAGGTTCTATAATTAGGAAGTGTCAGGGGAAGGGGCAAGATTCAGGTCTGCCAAAAACCAGTGCTCTACAGCTATACAATTATTTTCATTAATTATTATTCTCTGAATACTGAACAAAATAAGAAATAAAGAACCTGGGAGAAAGGATGCCCTCAGAATCTGTTGGGGTGACGGAATCATCTTAAGGAGAATTAGGAAGAACGAGAAGAACCTTTCCAGGAGGGCTTCTCGAACTGTACTGTGCACAGGGGATCCCCTGGGGTCCGGTTCAAGAGCGGATTCTGATTCTGTAGGTCTGCGGGCTCCTGCTCCTGGGCGTTTTTAGCAAGCTTCCTGCTGCCAGTCTGCAGGTTATGCTTAGAGCAACAAGGCCTTCCAGAACACCTGGCTTTGTGTTTCCCAAATGTCACTCATTCAAATAGCGCCTATAATGTTTAGCTAATATTTAAATTTGACTCACTTTCCTTTTCTTAAATGGTACATCACTGCGATATATGGAAAAGCGGTATCACTACTGGTAAAAATAAATACAACAGAATTATTTTATGCAACAGACCCTGTTGCTTGAAGTTTCTGAGTCTGATATCTACTGTTTATTTTAAAAAATATTAAAAATAGGAATGACATTCTTGCAGTGAGCTATGATGATGTCACTGCACTCTAGCCATGGTGACAGAGACCCTGTCTCAAAAAAAAATAAAAAATAAACTCATAATAAAAATGTGAGTGAGCACCCACAAGATAGAAAGATTTTTAAGACATACCAGCATCAAAGTAAGCCTTTCTCCTTGATACAGTGTGAAGGAATAAAAGGGAATTTTAAATAAAAGGGTTTTTAAATGTCTAAAATCATTACCGCTCACCTCAGTGACATTCTTCTGTCCCTAAGGAAACCCCAATCATGCACACTGTCAAAGGCACACAGCCAGTTAACCGCAGGCCCAAACAGCAATGCAGCTCTGTCCATCACATGCGCTTATTTCAACCAGACACATCCATTTGCCACACCTGTGCCCACGTTCCCCGTTTTCATCCCGAGATGCCTGAATAGGCATTTAGCGAGTCAAACCCACCTAACTGCACTCTTCATTCAGCTATGAGGTAGCAGAGATTGTGCTTGCCCCACACTCTCCGTCTCCCACAGGAGACCTCCTTACCTCTTGAGAACAATTTTAAATTTCCCAGGTAAAGGCCAGATTTAGCCCTTTCTAATGTCTTCATTTATTGTCATTTCAGGGGTTTTATTCCCTTCTCTGCTAATCCCTAGTCTATGGGTTTCTTCCTGAAGTGCTGCCTTGTGTGCATTCTTAGATTTGTTCACACAGCTTGAGGATATATATATATATTTTCCTATAAACATACTACTTCAGGATTCCTCAGCCTGAGGCTGCAGACAACCACGTCCTCTGGACGGAAGGCGGAATGAGCAATGGGGAATGATGCGTGTGGACTTCATCGTCAGGAGTCCTGGGCTCACAGCTCAACTCTGGGTGTGTGTTTGACACCGATGGAATCACAGCCGCTGCGGTCCTTTTTCCCCAACTCCAGACTGCGACTCAGTGCCCTCTGGGCTTGCCTAAGCCACTGGGGATTTGTGAGGACTGAAGCACCCTCAACATCACACTCTCATGTTATCGGTTGTTTATTGAGTACTTACTATATACGGACTCTTAGTCACTTCACTTGCACAGTTAATCCAGCAGTGATACAGTGAGGTGCTATTGCCACTATTCATATCAGCAAACTGAAGCTCCTAAAAGGCGACTTGATGAAGACTCAGAAAACACTACAGAAGCTAAAATGCCATGCAAACATGAGTTGGTGGATGAAGCAGCCCTTTTCTTATTTCACAATCTACTCATGTTTACTTAGCAAGGACTGAATATTAATTCTTGGGCTGTTAAGACTTTATATCCTAGATGCAAAGTAAATAAGGTACACCCCTGCCCTCAAAAAGTGCATAGTCTGTTTAGAGAACTAGGAAATGTCTGGGACTAAAAGCAAAACTGTTTTTTATACTCTCAACACTTCTCATACCAAATGTGTCAGTTTTCCACACCAAGCTATTCTCTAATTCTCTACAGACACCAGCTGGGCTTCCTATAGTTTAATTCTAACACAACAGAAGTTAGCACAGACCCCACAGGTTAAGGGCTCAGTCCCACAAGACTGCAGCTCACTTAAGACACCGACTGCAAGTAGTGGGTCACCAGGTTACCTACACTTCTGTCTCACTTAGCTATAAATTGGGGTTCCCATGACTCCCTCTCCAGGCATTCCACTCCCAGAACCTTGCCATGTTCACCAATTCAGAAGCTCCCCAGACCCCACTGTTTAGGGTTTTTATGGCAGTTCTATTACATAGGCATGATTGATTAAAGCATTAGCCTTTGGAAATTAACTCCATCTTCCCCCACTCCACAGGCCAGAGGGTGGAGCTGAAAGTTCTCAATCTTCTAATCACGTGGTTGGTTCCTCTGGCAACTAGCTCCCACCTTCCAAGAGTCACCTCATTAGCATAAACTCAGGTGTGGTTGAAAGGGGCTTATGAATAACAGAAGGCTCTCCTCTCACCCTTACAACTAAGGAAATTCCAAGGGTTTTAAAAGCTCTGGGCCAAGAATGGAGGATAAAGACCAAATAAATATTTCTTATTATATCACAATATCACAGGGACATTCTTACTATATACGTTCCTACTATATAACAGGCATACCTCAGAAATATTGTGGGTTTGGTTCCACCACATAAAGTGAGTATCACAATAAAGTGAGTCACAAAAATTTTTTGGTTTCCTAATGCATGTAAAAGTCCTGTTTACACTACCTTATAGTCTAATTAGTGTGCAATAGTATTATGTCTAAAAACATGTACATACCTTAATTAAAAAATACTTCATTGCTTAGCTAGGAAAGAAGATTTGGAATGTACTCAACACAAAGAAGTAATACTTGAGGTGATGGACATCCCAACACCCTGATTTGATCATTACACATTGTATGCATATGTCAAAATAATACCTCATTAATATGTATAATTATTATGTATCAAAAAACGTGAAAAAATACTTTATTGCTAAAAAGTGTTAACAATCATCTGAACCTTCAGATAATCATTTTGCTGGTAGAGGCTCTTGCTTCAACATTGCTGGCTGCTGACTGATCAGGGTGGTGGTTGCTAAAGGTCAGGGTGGTTGTGGCAATTGCTTAAAATAAGACAAAAATGAAATTTGCTGAATCAACTGATTCTTCCTTTTTATGAAAGATTTCTCTGCAGCAGGTGATACCCACATAGCATTTTACCCACAGAACTTGTTTCAAAATTGGAGTCAATCCTCTCAAACTCTGCTATTGTTTTACCAACTAAGTTTCTGTGATATTCTAAATCCTTTGGTGCCATTTCAACACTGTTCACAGCATGTTCCCCAGGAGTACATTCCATCTCAGGAAGTCACTTTCTTTGCTCATCCATAAGAAGCAATTCTTTATCCATTAATGTTTCATCATGAGATTGCAGCAATTCGGTCATATATTTGAGCCCACTTGTAATTCTAGTTCTCTTGCTATTTCCACAATACCTGCAGTTACTTCTTCCACTGAAGTCTTGAACTCCCTCAAAGCCATCCATAAGGGTTGGAATCAACTTCTTCCAAAATCCTGTTAATGTTGATATTTTGACCTTCTCCCATGAATCACAAATATCCTTAATGGCATACAGAATAGTAAATCCTTTCCAAAGGTTTTCAAATGACTTTGCCCAGATCCATCAGAGGAATATCTATGGCAGCCATAGCCTTATAAAATGTATTTCTTAAATAATAAGACTTGAAAGTCAAAATGACTCCATTATCCATAGGCTGCAGAATGGATGTTGTATTAGCAGGCATGAAAACAACATTAACCTCCTTGTATATTTACCACAGCTCTTGGGTGACCAGGTACATTGTAAATTATCAATAATATTTTTAAAGAATCCCCCAGTCTTTTTTTTGAGCAGTAAGTCTAAACAATGGGCTTAAAATATTCAGTAAACTATGCTGTCAGTAAACAGATGTGCTGTCCTCCAAGCTTTGTTTTTTCATTTATAGAGCATAGGCAGAGTAGATTTAGCATAATCCTTATGGGCCCTAGGAATTTTGAAATGATAAATGAGCACTGGCTTCAACTGAAAGTCACCATCTCCATTAGTCCCTAACAAGCGAGTCAGTCTATCAAAGCTTTGAACCCAGGCATTGACTTCTCTCTAGCTATGAAAGTCTTAGATGGCATCTTCTTCAATAGAAGGCTGTTTCATCTACATTGAAAACCTGCTGTTCACCGTAGTCACCTCCAACAATTATCTTAGCTACATCTTGTGGCTAATTTTCTGTACCTTCTATATCTGCACTTGCTGCTTCACCTTGCCCTTTTATGTTATGGACATGGCTTATTTCCTTAAACCTCATGAACAAACCTCTGCTAGCTTCTGACTTTCTTTTGGAAGCTTCCTCAGCTCTCTCAGCCTTCACAGAGT
>CAUYRT010059101.1:0-14545 GCA_963574885.1 Lepilemur ruficaudatus
CCCACTGGTCTGGGAAGACACTTCCATCCCCAGGTCTCAGCCCTTGTATTTTCCTAAAGGTAGATACTCAATTGTCTGGGAAAGGAGATGAGATCATCCCTGTTGGTTTCAGGGCCTACAACACAGTTTCAGGACCTTGAGGGCAGGAAACAGGTGGGTGAGAAGGTTTATGGTCTGGGTCCAAGAGGCAGCAGGTGGGTTAGCATATGGGCGTATTAAAGAACCAGCAGAGCCTGAGGGCATAAAGGTTGGTAGACAAAAGAAAGCTCTAAGTACATGGGCCCCACGCCAGTGCCTAGGAACCAGTCCAGACAGCAGAACCCACCCTAAACTATGACCTCAGCCCTAGCAGGCCCCTATTCTACAGCTGGAATGCCCATGACTTCTGCAGGTTAAAGATGACACTGCTAATCTCCAGTCAAGGTTCACCCCACCTACGCTCTGGACTCCACAAACAATGTGCTCCACAATGACCCTGAACATCTAAGAGCCCTGGGGGATCACTAAATCCCAAGGTGGGCTCTGAACTCGGTGTTACCACCAACCAGTGGGTGTGGACCTGGAAGTCCCATCCCTTAGAGTAGGAATGTTGATGTCATGGGAACTGGAGACAGAGATGAACGCTCCATTTCTACATGCTTTTGCTGTTATACCAGCTGTCTAACGCACGTTTCCTTTTTTGGACTATGTGGCAGAGAGCTTTCCATCTGTCAAGAGCCAACATGAGCACCTCCTTGCTAATGGAGCCTTTCTTGGGCCCCCTCAGGTAGAAAAGCCCAATCCTTTCTTTTGGTTCCTATCGCATTCAGTCCTGGCTGGATTATCAGGACTTTGGTTCCTCTCTATTCCTAGCATTTAGCACGGTATCAGGCACTTACCTGGTACTCAATAACTGTTCAGAGAACGAATAAATGAACTAATGAATTAATGAACTCAATAGACGAGGAAACTGTCCTGAAGGTGGTTTGCCCATTTGCCAAAGTCACCCAGCCTGCTAGTTTCTCATCTCTTTGCACCTACCAGGAATAAAGACTAAAACTTGGATTGGCATTTTCATCCCAGGACATGACTTGTCCTTTATATGGGCATGGATTTATTTTATTTATTTTAATCATTTCTAATAATTCCCTCTTGTGCCTACCTGGATGGAGCTCACCTTGTGCTATGCTTAGGAAAGCTTATCCGCTCCCTCACCCCACACTCGCTCACCTGACTCCACCTGAGGACTTGACCTTTTGGTCTCTCCATCAGTGCCTGAGAATGCATTGATGACCCACTGTCATTTTCTCTGCTGGCACATGTGAAGTGCACAGACAGGCTCAGGGCACTGGCCTGAGCCTGGAATTCAGCCGAGGCTGGTGAAGACACATGCTCAAAGGTCACAACGCTCTTTTTAAAGTCACAGCAGTTTCCCTTAAGAAGCACAGTTTCTGAGCTTACCATAGGAATCTGATCATGACTTCTATTAGAGACGGGAAAATCCCAAAGTGCTTTTCCCGCTCTCACTCACCACTCAACACAACACTTCCAACACTAGACGTGTGGAGGTTTTCCACACACACACCCCAACATAGCGATTCTACAGCAGACACCAGCTGCCTGTCCTCCAATTCAATTCAACTCAATTCTGACACTGTCTACCTGGACACAGCATCAGATCCCAGTGGGTGAGGGCTCAGTCCCATAAGACTGTTCCGCCCTCCAGACACCAGTTGCAAGCCCCAGGTTGTGGCCTGTGCTCCAGCTACAAATCGGGGTTCATACGACCCCCTCTTTGGTTTTAATTTGTTAGAGCAGTTTTGTTCACAGAACTCAGGGAAACACTTCACCTATGCTTACCCATTATTATAAAGGACATCACAACGGCTAGACATGAACAGCCCGATGGAAGAGATGCTTAGGGCAAGGCGTGAGGGAACCGGCGTGGAGCTCTCATGTCCTCTCCGGGCCCGGCCCCCAGAGGAAGCTCCTGGGGTTCAGCTGTCTAGAAGCTTCCCAAACTCAGTCCTTTGGGGTTTTTATGGAAGCTCCATTATGTGGGCATGATTGGCGAAATCACTGGCCACTGGTGATCATCTTAACCTTCCGCCCCTCCTCCTCCCAACCTTCTAATCCTGTTTGGTGAGCAGGACCAGCTGACGTGGGGGTTGCAAACAAATACCCCCTAATGCTCAGCATAATCCCCATGTGCCACCCATCCCCTGTGCTTGCTTCGCTGATGTGTCTGAAATGGTCCATGCAGACTTCTTTGTCTGCCCCTCGCCTGGAATAAAGTGAGAGAAAGTGATTGCAAATGTCCTCCCTAGTTACTGTGGCTCAAGAGAGGCCAGACCAGATCCTGAAAAGGACCTGGCTCGGGGTGTCTTCTACAGTCGCTCCTACCTCCCAGGACAAGCAAAGTTTCCACCTCCAAGTTGCTGGAACTTTCTACGTGTATTGAACAGCTTGAACGACACATCAAGAAAATGGACTTTGAAAAGGAAAGGCTTTTAACTACAGTATTTTTTTAATAGATTATTTAAAAATTATTTCACCATGTACTCTCTTTGGTGATTTGTAGACGCACCTGTATGTTAAATGCTTTACATCAGGGGATTAGTTTGTTCGTGGGTCCCTGCAGAGCATTCCTCAGCAATGAATTGTTATTGTGCATTCAGAAGTATGTGGCTGCAGTTCCATATTGCAGGTCGGTAACTCACAAATGTCCCCTCTGTCCCAGCTCTTCAAGCAGGGCCCTACAGATTCTAAGGGAACAACCTTTCAGAAAATTACTGGGTTTCTAGACTGATTATGTCTTTGAAAGGTTTTCTTGTCACTCAGTGATTTCTTGCTCTAGCTTGATCCCACTGGCCTGACAGGTTGGGCAGATCACACTCTGAACACAGCCATGGACCGTGGAGGATGAGGATGGGCTTATCCTGGCAGTGCCGGAGCAAGCCAGGCCCAGGTCCCCATGTTTGGACCCATTGTCTCCACTGAGAAACCACCCCTGTGAAGTACACTTTGCTCTAGGTTCCACTACCCACACAGCCACCGCTCAGCAGTGTTTGGGAAGATCTACCTCTACAAAGGGTTAAAGAAAAAAAAGAGTTGAGTTGGGTTGTAAGCAATTCATCCAACAAATACGTATTGAGTGACTGTTTCATTCCAAGCCTTCTGTTAGGTGCTGAGAAATTGGAGGCAAATAAGTTGAGCCCGTTGGCAAATGGGTTGGCCAGACGGGCAGGAAAGCCAACCATCGCCATCTAGTTCAGTGTGGCAGTCATGCTGGGCAATGCAGGGGCTTTGCAGGAGTCCAGAGCAGGGATGTGCAGTCTGCTTGGTGGGACTGGAGAGTGTTAGGTGAGTCTTCCCAAAGGACATGGTGCACGAGAAGGGTCCTGGAGAATGACTCAAAGCTGGGCATTGCAGGTGAAGATCATTGGACATATATTTGAAGACTTGATGCTTTCGAAAGCTTGCTCTGACACTAGTGTGGAGAACAGAGTGGCGAGGCCTTGCTCATGATAAAGTGAGCAATGGTGAGGGGCTGAATTAAGAAAGGGGCTCTAGGGAGGGAGCACGGGGGGCATCAGAAGAGAGCATGACCAGGACTTGAGAGTGATTGAAGTGGGGGACGGGGACACAGAGGACACCTTACACGGCCCTAGCTTGAGTCACTGCGTTGTGGATAGGAGTGCCCATTACTGAGACCAGGAAACATGCAGAGGACACGTGCTCATCTGGACACGCAATCCTGGAGTTCCTGAGCGAGGGCAGAGTGGAAGAGTGTGAAGTGAAAAAGGCCCGAGACCAATAAGCTCATAAGGATGTCTGTCCACAAGAAGTAAAGCACGTCTCTAATGGTGACAGGTAACCACACATCTGCATGCGTGCTGGCCTTGGGTATCTTTCTTGGGGGATTATATGATGGCTTAAGGATGGCGTACCCAAATCTCCCTAGCATAGGAGAGGACCCAGAGAAAAGAGATGACACTTTGAGCAGGTCACACTCACCTTACTATAATGGCTTCGCCTTTAAAATGCCACAGCATTTTAAATGCCACATGCCTTAAAATGCCAGGTCCCCATGGCTCAGCAACCAGGGCAAGCTTCTGAAAGAGCTCAAAGACATCTACTTGGGCTTTAACAACGGTCTTAGAACAAGGTCTGAGCAGGACAACACCACTGCCTGGAACTGCACCCCGTCTTTCTTCAGAGGCACACAAGGAGCTTAACATGTGACCGCAGGGCCAGGTTAGCTGATCTGTTTAACTCATGCCGTTGCTGTTTCTGGAAGAACATCTGAGTCGACTCTCTCTTGAAAGGCTTCAGAATAACCGAGCATTATGACAGAGACGTGATTTTTTTAAAAATAGAAAATATGCAAAAAGTGAAGAAGCAATCCTTGGACAGCTTTATAAAAATATTCATCCAAAAAAGTGAATAGAAATGACATAACATGCAATAACACAATTGGAGGTCTCTCTTCATCCTTTCTTATTCATATGTTTACCCAAGTGTTCTTCTCGCACGCAGAGGGAATTAGGTGATTTTTCTGAAGGCAACACTATCGGCTGGAGTGTTGTGCTTCACTAATGCACAAAAATTAGCTGAGAAAAGATTTAAATTGGTGTTTTAATTATCTACTAAGACATCAAATCACCCTAAAACTCAGTGGCTGAAAACAGCCACCGTGGTTTTCTCTCACACTACTCTGTGGATTGGCTGGTTTTAGCTGGTGGTTCCTCTGATCTATGAGGTCAGCTGAGGCTTGATTTTGCTAGAACATTCCAAGATGGCTTCTTCACTCATGTGTCTGGTCTCTTGGTGCCCCTCCCTGTGGTTTTCTCTCTATGGAGGTCTCTCATCCCCCAGGTCTTTCTGAGTGGTGGCCTCTCCCCAGGAGGAGTTTGGATTCCTCACAGCTGGCTGCCAGGGGTACAGAAGCAGGTGCTGCCTGGCCTTCTCAGGCCCAGAGTGGGCCCAGCGTCACTTCCACCACGTTCTGTGGGCTAGATGGAGTCTAGAGCCAACCCAGACTCAACGTGGGAGTGGACATCACTGGGTCACCCATGCTGTCAGGTGTGGCTCCCTGGGAGGAATCTTTGTGCAGTGGTGGCCACAACCCTGAGTGCCAGAGACGCTGTGTGGAGTGGTGGTGAGAGCAACAGCGCTGGAGTCAGACAAGCACAAGTTGAAATTTTATCTCAATCACTTCCTGGCTGTGTAATGTTGAGCAAGTTACTTAACATTCTGTGCCTCAGTTTCCCCAAATGTACAACATGAGCAAGAATGCCTATCTTACAGAGGTTGTTGCGCAGATTAAATGGGACAGAAGTTTTGGCCAAGTGCCAAACAGTGAATGGAAGCCATAGGTTTGTGGTAGGCGATTTGTGGGTGTTTTTGCTGGGCATAAGCCCCTCAGAGAAGACCTAAGAAGTAAGGAGACTTCTCTCAAGGAGAGAGAAGTCTTTGTGGTTTATTTGAATTTCAAGACACCTTACCCAATTTATACAGCATTTTTGAAAATGAGACCGCTAGTTATGTTTTGTAGGAGCCCATGAATCTCCAAGCTCTGAAAGAAATTCATGAAACCACAGAAACCACAGAAATCACAGAAAACCACTGAGAGGTGAGGACATCATTATCACAGCAGAAGCAAAGCAGATCATCTGCAGCCATGAGGGGAAGGAAGCTTGCCAGACACGTCTTCACGCTCTGCACCCCTCCATGCGTGGGCCACCAGCCCCGTTGGAGGGATGGAGCAGAAACAGACAAGGAGGGAGCCAAGGTCATCCCCTCAGGAGCTGTGTGCCTGGGTGTTGGGAAAACATTCTAAAATCAAGTAGCATTAACACCACCTGCATGCTGATGCCCCAAGTTTCTTTCTCCAGCTCAGAGCTGTTCTTGGAACTTCAGACACACAGATCTACCTGCCTACTTTACCTCCCCTTGGGTGTCTAGAAGTGTTACTAACTTAGCACGGCCCAAGCCAGACCCCTGTAGGACGGGCAGCTACTGATGTGGCCCCAGTGAGCTGCCTCCTGCGATAACGCCCCTGTGCCATCTCCTCACCTTGACTGTGGGCTGGACCTGGGACTTACTGAGAAGGAGTCAAACATGTGATCAAACATGTGATGGAAGTTGCTTCCATGACTGGGTCATGAAAGACTGTCACATGCATCTTGCCCGTATTCTCTCTCTGGTTCTTCTCACGGAGACAGGGAACGGAGGAGGCCCTCCAGCGAACAGAGGAATCTGCCTCACTGGAGCCTTGAGGTGACTGTCACCCTGGTCAACATCCTCAGTGCAGCCTTGTGAGAGACCCAGGGCAACGTCTTGATGACAGTCTCATGGGGGACTCCCTGGTGAACTGTGCCCCAAATCCTGACCCACGGAAACTGTGAGATAATAAATGTGTATTATTGTAAGCCACTAAATTTTGGGGTAATTTGTTACACAGCAGTAGGCAACTAAGATACCCTCCGAACCTGTTCCTCTGCCAGTCTTCTGCATTTTGGTAAATGGCATTATCATTCATCCAGGTGTTTAAGCCAAAATCCCAGCAGTCATTCCTGATTCCTTTTTTTTTTTAACAAAACCAGTTCCACACTTCCCCCCAATCCTGATGCACACACAAGGTGTCATCACCCTCCTCTCAAATGTGTCTTGAGTCTGACTTGTTGTCATCTCCACTCCTTCCACCGTAGCCCTGATCACGGCACCTCTTACCTTCAGTCTACTCCCACAGCCTCTGGTTGTTCATTCTGTTCCTGAGTGTAACACTCAGGAACTCAGTGCAACACGCAGTGGCCTGCATGGCATGTGGCGTCCCCTCCCAGGGCTGGGGGTATATGTGGCTGACTGATAAAGAGCTGTGGGTCTCATCTGTCTGGAGTTGTGTGTTGTGTTCAGCCTTGCCCAGATCCCTGAGGCAGGAACCCCTTCCTCTCCAACAGGGTGAGCAGGGGGTGATTAATGCAGACGACAGCAGCAAGGGCTGGGGCAACACAAGGAAGAGGCCACGAGCCAAGGAATGCTGGTGTCCCCTAGGAGCTGACAAGGGCAGGGAAACGAATTCCTCTAGAGGCTCCATGGGAACACAGCCTGCTGCCTCCTTGATTTTAGACTCCTGACCTCCAGACCTGTAAGGTAATAAACTTGTGTTGTTTCAAGACACCAAGTTAGTGGCAGTAGCCATGGGAAACAGATATATCTTATTTACTTTCTTTATGGAATCTACCGCTACCTGACATTATCTATTTATACGTTTGCTGTCTAACTCCTCCTACTAATCCCCGTGAGACTGGGCACTGCATCAGCTCTTATCATCATCTTCTCTCCAGCTCTGTGAGCAGTTCCCCACATATATGCAAGCTCAAAACATTTGTGAACGGGTATTTAGTGAAATACTGCAATATTGCAGCAGTCTGTGTATGGTACTGTGCCCACTCTTCCACTAGTTCAAACAATCACGGGAAGCCTGATTTTTAAAATCACAGTAATTTTCTTTTGAATATTTTACAATAATCAAAGAGTAGCCTACTCTTAAAAAAAAAAACACAAACAAAAACAAAAAACAAACAAAAAACCCCCCAAATTCATAGCCGTATCTTTTTGCAAAATTGCTCAGGAAAGAGATTACTAAAATATATTCCTAATTACATCCATTAAAAAGGAGACAGAAAAGCCCATGTTTAAATCAACATGGGCTAAAACATGAAGTCCAGGGATCATCTGAGGAGAGCTCAGGGCCATTTGGGGCAAGGGCTCCCAGGGGCACACACCTGCCCCAGAGGTGCCGGTCTCAGGCTGGCCTTGTGTCCCTGTGACCTTGGCCAGATGAGAGGCTGCATTTCCCCTTTGAGATTTCACTTCCGCATTAGTTTTCTATTGCTGCTTAGCTAATTGCTTACAAGTTTTACACAGCACAAATTTATCAGCTCAGTTTCCTTGGGTCAGAAGTGCAGGTCTGGGCTGCTGGGTCTTCTGCTCAGGGTCTCACCAGACTGAAATCAAGGTGGCAGCCGGAGCTATTGTCTCATCTGAGGCTTTTTCAAATTCATGTGGCTGTCAGCAGAATCCATTTCCTTTCGGTTGCAGAACTGAGGTCACCTTTTCCTCGATGGCTGCTGGCTGGGGACTGGCCTCAGCTCCTAGAGGCCTCCAGCACGGCCTGGCTGCGTGGCCCATCGATGTCCAGGCCAGCAGGCAGCATCTGCTGCTGGTTCAGATGTCTTCTAAGGGCCACCTGATCAGGCCCTCAGGATGATCTTCCTTCTGAGAAACTCAAAGTCAACTGAGTAGGGGTCTTAATTACATCTGTGAAACCCCTTTTGCCACAGAACGTGATCCCCGGAGTGTTATCCCATCAGTCAGAGGTCCTGCCACACCCAAGGGGGTTACTCAGGGCCTGTTCACCTGGGTGTGGGAGTGGGAATGTTGGGGACCTCACAGCCCCCAGGCCAAATCCCAACTTCATTCCTGCCAATCCTGTCCCCTCCGGCCTGGGGGCACGGCCTCCTGCAGGACTTTAGCTGAGCCCATGGAACGCTCTGTTGCTGGGTGACAAAGGAACTATCTTATCTCTTCATGCCAGGGACACCCACCTGCAGAGCCCCTCATCTTCTCCCACATGGCCCTGCGTGCCCCGCCCAGGTCACCTTCCACCCTGCCCTCCGTCACCTTCTCCAGCCATGCGGCCTCCTTGCTGTGCCCAGACGTGCCAGGCACTCGCCTGCCTGGTGGCCTCTCTTCTTTTCCCCCTGCCCAGAACTCTTTTCCAGATACCAGAGACACTCGAGGCTTTCTCTCTCACTTTCTCCAAGCCTTGCTCAAAAATCTTCTTTCCAGGTGAGCCCTCCCCTGCTACCCTCCTTATAACCTCAGCCTCCCTCCAGGGCCACATCCCACCCTGTCCTCAGTCTCCTTGCTCTCCTCGGCTCTCTCTGCACAGGCAGGAGGGGGCGCTGCTGCCCTTGGCTGGTGGGCAGCCACTGGTAGTGCTGCTGACCTGCCTTGATCTCGAGCCCTCTCCTGGCTGTCAGGACCCTGGCACTGGGAGGAGGCAGACCCTGCCCGTGCCCAGGTCTCCTCTCTCTCTCCCACCCTGGGTCTCTACAGGGCAGCCAGGCCCTTCCCAGGCAGGTGGCAGAGGCCTGGAGAGTGGGCATCATGGCCGGGGGGGGCCCTACCTCTCCCCCTTTTCTTGTTCCCGCAGGCCTCCTCCAGCACCCGTGGGGCTCACACCATCACAGGTTCTGCCCTTCAGGTGGTCTTAGAAACCTGACCGAACTTTTTGTGATTATGGGTCTAGTCTCTTCCTCCTGAGCTCCCGGGGTGGGCTCCAGGCCACACTGTCCTATGCCCTTCAGGACAGGCTGAGGGGCTTGTCTGCTTGGTGGTTGCTATGGTTTGAATGTGTCCCCCAAAAGCATGTGTTGGAAAGTTAATCCCCAATGCAACAGTGTTGAGAGGTGGGTTCTAACTTGAGGTCAGAAGGGCTCCACCCTCATGAGGGATCAATACAGATTATAAAAGGCTTGAGGCTGTGAGCTCTCCTTTCTTTCTCCCCCAGCCCCCATGTGATGCTTCCACCATGTTATGATGCAGTCAGACGGGCCCTGGCCAGATGTGGCTCCTTGATCTTGGACTTCCCAGCCTCCAGAGCCATGAGCCATGGCTCTCCATGAGCTTCTGCAGCTGGAAGAAGTTGTGAGTAGGCTTCCAACACACTTGGGCTGAGCTTAGAGCAAAGCACGCCCCTCAAGATGCCCTTGCCGCACGGCTTGCCCACTGGGTAAGTGCCCTTACCCCCTGCTTAGCCCCTGTGGCATGGCCAGGCTGGGCACAGGGCCCATCTCATGCTCCAAGTGCCTGCAATGTTGGTCTATGGTGTAATTTCCTTCCTGAGAAGAAATGCAGTAGTTTCTAGTACTCAGGGCCCAAAGCAGAGGCCTAAAAATCACCATCCATGCTTCTTTCAGTATTTTATGTATAGTCATTCCTTGGTATCCACAGGGATTGGCTCCAGGACCCCTTGAGGTGACCAAAATCCACATACGCTCAGGTGCCTTATAGAAAATGGCACAGTACTTGCATATAACCTATGTATATCGTCCAAACATAGGTGATGAATTAAATCATTTCTAGAGTACTTATAATACCTAATATAATGTAAACACTACAAAAGTGTTTGTTATAGTGTACTGTTTTTAAAATTTGTATTATTATTTATCTATTTTTGAATCTAATATTTTCAATCCGTGGTTGGTTGAATCCACAGATGCAGAACACTGGATGTGGAGGGATGGCAGCACATACGTGTATTGTTCTCCAAGCAGCACCGTACTGGTGCTGAACATGTAAGAAATTAGCCATATATGAAACTTTAAGGAAGTAAATATGATCCAGTGAGTTTTAAATACTCATTAAAATGTTCACACTCTGATTTGAGATGCTGCTTTGCTTTGCTGTATCATACCGTGCTTTAAGAATGCTATCACAGCATTACGCACTTGAAAAATGTTTTTTAGAGGGTACGATGATAATTAAGACCTTCCCCCAACTTTTTCCCATTGGCCAAGAGTTAATGTTTTCGTCTTCATCCTGATTTTTAAATCAAATCAACTTTACGGAGGCGTGCTTTACACATAACACCAGGCACCCATGGCACGCACACCGTTTGGTGAGTTTTTGACAAATGTATACACCTGTGCTGCTACCGCCGCGTCCTCACCGCGACCATTCCTGTCCTGCTCAGTCGGATACAGGACGTTTCCATCACCCTGAAACGTTCTTTCCTGACCCTTCCCCGCCACACTCTCTAGCCAATCACCCCGTATTGAGAAGAAAGTTTTTAAAATGAAGGTTTTTTTGTTCTTTTCCCATCGATTGCCCTACCCCAGCACAACCACGTCTCTTTCTTTCTCCCCTTCGCTCCTGCTGCGCCAGCAGCCTGACAACTTGTCGGATGAAAGCACCGAGCCGCTGCCCGGCTCTACTGACTAGGGAGAGGGAAGAGACCTCTCTGCTATTTTTCTCTTCTTTCTCGGTGTCTGCTCACTGCCTCTGCCTCCACAATCCCACCCATCCATCTACCCACCCATCCAATCACTTAGATGGCCACTGCGAGCCACTGGTTACCAGGAATCCCACTTCCACACAATTTATGTTTTAATAGGAAAGACAAATAATGTAACAATTGTGCTAGAAAGACAATATATGTTACAATAGAGAAGAATGGGGCCAGTAGGGGTAGCTGGGGAAGGTACATTACTGAGACAGACCTGAAGAACTAATATTAAAGAGCCAGGTCATCATCACAGCGATGCTTAGTGAGTGCCGCGGGCTGGGCACAGAGGTCGCTGCTGGTGACTCCGACAGACATGGGCCTGCTCTCAGGGGGTGCACATGGTTGTGGGGGAAGCCGGGATGGGGCAGTGAGATGATTTTCTAGGGGGAGGGAACATTCGAAATGGCACAGGGGGAAGAGAGAACGTGATGAGTTAGAAACCCCGAACGTTCCACCTGGCCAGAGTACAGGTGTCAGCCGGGCGGGGCCTGGCTTGAGAGCGGGACTGAACCGTGGCCGTCGCATCCGCAGGGGTCTCAGGTGCTGTGCAGCCTGGCTAAGTCCTTCATCAGAACCCTGAAAGGGGAACTGCCGAACAAAGACAGCACATCCCTATCCCTTGCGAATGATTTCCCTCTGTCTTTCACGGACATGGCCATGACTGAAATGACCTTTCGCGAACAGCAGGGGAGGCCTGCCGAAGAGAATGAGGTGTGTGAGAAGACCATCAATGTACCTGATTGCCGTGTAGCTTTTGGTGAGTCGCAGAGCGAGAATTTCAGATGTGGATTAAAGATTGCCAAGGGGGCAGCGTACTTAAAAACGATCCCCTCCACGTCCCACTTCAGAGAAGCAGGGAGGAAGGAATATTTGACATTCATAGTCCACCTGCTTCCCAGATAATTTGAAAGTAAGTTATTCATGCGGTTTGCATCTGAATTGCTGACCTTTTGATGAACGCTACTGGATCTGCCCCTATTTATGACACTGAGGCCAACATCCCGCAGGGTCCCTCGAGCGCTGTAAAGCCTGACATGCTCCAGCTGCCCGTTCACTCTGGGTCATAACATGCCCATACAGGGCACTTAATCTTCTGCAATTTAATATTTGAGAAAATCTATCACCTGAAATTAAAGCTGTCTGAAAACCCAAACCTCCTGGGGGCTCTCATTCACACAATATTCTAGAAATGTAGAATCTTAAACGCTTGCTGACTTCAAACCAACGTTTCTAACCCGAGTTAAGCAGCTGCCTGAATTGCTCTGCTCGTGGACGTCCTTTCCCTTTGACTCAGTGTTCATTTTGAGTGGCCGATTTTCTTTGCTTGGATGGCTCCGAGCTACTTACCATCAGATCAGTAATACATTCCATCAAAATCTATTTAAGAAATACCTTGGATCGATGGCGAAGAGTGTGTTCTTCGTGATTCCATCTGTTTTGTGTTTGTGGGTTTGCATTTCCCGGAGCCCCTCTCAGACAAAGCAATATGTGAGTCCTGGGCTCGTTCATGACTTGGTGCCTTTCAAATCCATCAGCCTGGGAACCAATAACTTCGTGCACTATTGGTTTCAGAGTCTCAGCTGAGGCTGCCACAGAGCTACTCAAAAAAGAGATCTTCTGTCCTGAGTGAGGATGTCCATCGACTTGTATTTTTGACTATAAGCTTTGTTGGCTTCACTGGCAGTGAGACCCCTGACTTTCTGCCCTCTTTATGTAAGAGAACCTGCTGGGAATCTGAGCTAACTGACAGTTTCCAGGGTTATTTATGGACTAGGATCCTAGGCTAGTACACATCTCAGTCCAGTACTCCTGGTTATTCGAAATGATGATAAATGACAGCCTCACCCCCCAAATCTATTTGGAAATATTTCCCTCCTATCCCTAGATGCTCAGTGCGTGAATCCACTCAGTTATCAGAATTGACCAGCTTGAGTGGAGTGTGAATTTTCCATCAGGCTTAAACCTCGAACACTTATGAATTTAAAATACATAAATGCTCTTGGGAAATGACAGGATGGTGCTTCTCATAAATGGAGGAAAAAAAGCAATGTATGAATTTTCATGGAGAAATGCCTAATGTTAATCTTGATCAAGGTGAATGTCATTTGCTAGATTTCAGCAAATAACTGCTGGGTTATTTAGGCCTTTGTGGGCTGGCCCAGGAAGGTCACCACCATTTAAGAGTCCCAGGGAAAAGGCTGCCAGAGATTCAGACAGAAGGCTCACAAACCAATCTTCTGAACACAACTGGCTTTTGTAACTTAGTATCTTCCGTGGACATCTTTTCTAACAGAAAGGAAAACTTCTCAAATTATCGAAAACACTGTTGTTTAGTGGAGGTGCTGGTGAATGGGGCTTTCACCGTAGTATCATCTACCTGTACAAAGGAAATACTCGACCTTCTGGTTTCGGTTTTATCCATTTTCCCCTTTTCTAAGTGACATATTGTTAGTGCCGTGGACCTTCCTTCTGTGAACCACAGCACAGAATTAGGAGTTTCTAAGCTCAAACTGACAAAGGAACGTGTCTTCCTGAGCCTGCAGAATTCAAAAGGGTCACAAGATTAACCCCAGGAGTAAAATGATGAACAAATAACTTTTCCGTAAAGAGCATATTGTGCTGATTTATTATAGAATGCAGTTAAAAAAAATATTTTGAGGTTAGCCTCTCCAGTTTAAAAGCACTTAACTAGAAACACTTGAACAGCTATGCAATGGTCTCTCCCTTATGGGCTCCCTCTTACCAAGCACTGTAAACAGGGTTTTGAGAACATTCAATCCATTTCTTGATACGAACAATCAAAGAATTTAATGCAAACATATTCGCTTCTCAAAGAAAACCATCCTTCCAATTTCCAAAGCATGCATTGTTACTTGGCATTAGGCATTTCAAAATGACAAACTTCCTTATGGTATTGTAAGGCCAAAATATAATACCTATTTACCAGAAGACATACACATTACACCTAGAAAAAAATTACAAATGTTAACCTAGGGTAACAATTCCATCAGGAATTAATGGGGAAAGGCACTGCATCCCTCTCATGTCACCACAGAGCTACTATCCACTTTACATGCTTTGACTTCAAGTCCCGTTAAACATGTGAACAGCGTGTTCTACAACATATGATTCACAGGTAGGTTAATATGTCTTCCACTGCCATGGTTTTCACCCACGTGTACAACAGGTACGAATATATGTTATCAGCTTTATTTACAAGTTTATCTTGATGTCTTAGTGGGGTAAAAAAATCAACCATCTCAACCAACAGTTCCCCAAAAGGTTTTTTTTGGCTATGATTCATGTATATAAACCACCACAGGAAAGAAATAATGGAAACCAATGTCCAACCCCAAACACCTAAACTAAAATTTCTCACTCACTAAAAGTTGGCAGTGAAACTGCTATTCTCTGAATTTCATAAGCTAAACTCTATGTAGGAACTTCAGATCAACTTTTTTTTTTTTTTTTTTTTTTTTTGAAATAGCA
>CAUYRT010059104.1:0-34649 GCA_963574885.1 Lepilemur ruficaudatus
ATGTGTCAATCATAAGAACAGATTGCTTACTTAAAGAATTCATATTTCTAGGGTGAAGTGGGTAAAAACCAAAGTGTCATTAGTATGTCTTGGTTATTATTTGCTATATTTTGCAAGATAATAAAGAAAAAGATGATTGGCCTTTAAAGTAGAAATAAAAGAGTAGAGACGTCCATATATCCAAGATCTTGCCATGTTGGAAAAGCCAATTAATATTTGCTCCCAAAGAAAGAGATAAAATTAAGCAAGCATTTGAGGAAAAGTCCATTAAAACCAAATATTTTTGGAAAGAATTAGATTAAGGGTGTGACCTTCATGTCTACACAAAACTTCTCAATGGTTTAGAATGATCAGGAAAAAGTTCTGGCCTTTCCTCCAGAGAGGCTCACATATATTAAGAAAGATATGGGTGTGAAAAAGTAAATAAATATAGCAGATCTGAGAACCATGTCTCCAAAGACCTATCGTATGGTTATTGGGACATGGAATTGATTAAGTCAGATGGAAGATACACCTTTCTTTAAGGTCTTTGGAGAGTTATGCTTCCAAGGAAACTATAAGGTTGGAGTAAAAAGGCCTGTGGAGCCTTACAGAACTAAAATAACCTTGGGCCCCGGTCCCTTATAGAAAGAGAGTGGGCTGAAAACCAGTGAATCCCCCAAGGAGGTTCAGGTATGTATATTTCAAGATATTGTAAAGGATGCCTCATCCTGTTTGTAACCACTTGTTTGCAACTGCTTTACAGGGGAAATTGGCTAGATGGGAACTTAATTTGATCTTACGCTCCTTAACGTCATTCCAAAGTGCACTGGGTTACTTTGATAAGAATATGCCTCCTTACCCAGAACAGATTAGAATAATCCTGTAAATGTCTTTTCTTCACTCGTCCTTATTGACATTATGCTGATATTTTGCATACTCTGCTCAACTTCCATTTCAGCTCCTCACATGGGGGCTGCCTATGTATTTTTTTTTTTCCAGGATTCCTCCATATACCTCTTTGCACATAATGGTCAATGGCAAGGGTAAAGATGTGGCCTGCACTCAAGCATCCTTCACGCTGTCTGACCTTTTCCCTGGCACTGCCCAGTCACTCATTTCTATACCTCCTTAAAGGATCCTGTTAATGTTGGGTCTGCTGTGATCTAAGTTTGGATTCAGGCAGAGTGCTCTTTGTGGGTTGGCCAGTGACAAGTAAAGGCTCTATCCACATGGGAGTGCACTGAAGTTGAGAGTCCAGGAAGAATGGGTTCAATATCCAGAGAAATCTTGATATTTATAAAGGAAGTCCTAGAATGATATTGTAATATGTCAAAAGAGCATATTTTTGAGCACGTGCCTAGCTTGGATGTTTAAGGGCAGGGAAAAATGTATGAGGAGTAAGGTCAATTTGCAAAAGTAAAAATATTCTAGTTACCTAGGTAATATTTTGTTCTCCCTGTAGTTTTGTATATTCCAATATAGTATCATAAGAGATTCTCACTAATGTTTCTATCATTTAATGTGCAGGCCAACTTTGAAGTTTCTGAGTTTCTATTAGTTAGGATAGCTATATAATGCTGAAAGAACAAATTAAATATACAGTCCTAGTGGCTTCCTATAACCATGGCTTCTTTCTGTTTCCATTGGGAGAGGGGTTGGGAAGGAAGTTGGGGCTCTGTCCCACCTAATCACCCAGAAACCAAGTGAGGAATTGTCAGAGCAGGTAAGAATAATGCATGGACAATTTGCTCCTGCACTCATGCTTCAGGCTGGAAGTAACATGCAGAGCAAGAGCAAGTCCACAGTCCTGCCTGTATGTGAGGGGCTGGGAAATGTGGGCAAGCATCAGGATATTTGGTGATCAGTCAATGTTTCTGCAGCAATCTTCCCTTGTGGTTACC
Organism: Lepilemur ruficaudatus; assembly: GCA_963574885.1. Classification (NCBI taxonomy): domain Eukaryota; kingdom Metazoa; phylum Chordata; class Mammalia; order Primates; family Lepilemuridae; genus Lepilemur; species Lepilemur ruficaudatus. The sequence goes on from CAUYRT010059104.1 coordinate 1,884, forward strand.
AAAAATATCTTAACTCCCTTCTTACCAATCAGAACAAACTCAATCAACGTGCAAAAATTCCTTTAGTCACTACATCCATTTCCAAGTTCCGAATCTTTAGTTTTCATGTGGTTGTTTTATCTCTACATCGTATCTAGAAGTGGATGCTCTTATTCTGGAGATAGATAAGCTAAAAACTATGTTGTTCCAGGCACACTTCTAAGTGCGTAGGAAGCAGTAGTGAACAAATAGACAAATTACCTGCCACATGGTACTTACATTCTATTGGAGGGAAAGACAGTAAACAAATAAGTAAATAAACATATAATACTGCGTTAGAGTTGGAAGAATTCTGACAACTTTAAAGTCTCTGTGAAATATGTGACAGAAAGATTGCCTTAAAATATTTCATAAGTTTTCTTTTTTTTAAAGTAAATGTGAAAACTTCAGACAAATACAAGGAAGAAAATCAAGTTAGCTGGCAAAAAGAAAATTTACCTGTAATCTCATCACATTATCCTATGATCTTACCAACTTGGCAATTTAGGGCAAATGGGGGTGCTGTACTTTGTATCTTGCTTTTTTTTACTTACCATTTTGCAAGCATTTCTCTTTGTCTTTAAATAATCTTCAAATATATGTTTTTAATGGCTGCAGATATTACAGCCTATATACAAAATTCAATGCTTTCATTATTTTTGACAATTTCTATGATCATAATGAAATTTATATATACAAATCTTTGCATATATGAATATATCTTCAGCATATGATGCTGGAAGTGGAATTGTTGGACCTAAGTGCCGTGTATATTCTACGACACTTGATGTATGTTGTGAAATAGATTTGTAGACTATTACACTTTCTCACTATTATCCCAACAATCGGAGATATTATGTGTATTTAAAACCTTAGCCAAAACTACACCTGAGTGCTATTTTAAACTGTGTATTTCTGTTTACTGACGTTGATTTTTGAAAATGTGTTTATTATGTATCCTCCTTTCTCCTTTGAATTCTTTGTCATTTGCCCTGCCTCCCTTTTTCTCTATGAGGCTGTTAGCTTTTTCTTTTGATTTATGAGGTGTTTTATGTAGAAAACATGTATTTGTTGCATTTTTTTCCAAGTGGTAATTTGTGTTTACTATTTTTTGATATGTTGACATTCAGAGTATTTTTTTCATGCACTCAAACTTACCGATCTTTTTCTTTGTAATTTCTTCTATTCCTCTTGTGCTTAGGAAACCTCCTCATCCTGAGATCAGTAAAATATTTATGTTCTTCTAATTATTTTTTTTTAAATTTTGCTTTTCTGTTGAGCTTTTTCATCTATGTGTAATTTACTTTGGTAAGATGAGGCTTTGAGCCTTTTCCTATAGTTCATTTTCTTAACACCATTTGCTAATAAAATAATCCATCCTTTTTCTCAGATCTGCCACACTTTCTCGTATGTCAAATTTACACATGCACATCCCCCCCCACACACACCGGTCTGTTTCAGAGCTAGTATTAATCCGTTCGAAAGATTCTGTTTTTAAGGTCGTGTGGAGAGTGACGGTTCTGGTACTTTTTGTCCCAGTGTTAACAAAATTACAGTAATTCCTGCCACGTCTTGAAAGAACGGGGGAGAGCAACGGTGCGGAGGCATTTAGGACCCAGGGGAAAGCCAGGCTCGGTATAGAAGGACAGAGTCTCGGGCGCACACGCCTCCTACCAAAATCTCAGCCCCGAGTGGAGCCCGAGCTCTCATTCACAGCTTTCTAGAGAAATCTGAGCCCGAACCTGCCAGCACAGGGGATCTCACCCACGCAGTTCAGCAGCGCGGACACCTGCAGAAACACATTCCCAAAGCAAGGCTGGGCGGCCGTGTGAAGGTATTTGTTGCCTTTTTTCTCCCTTCTGTGTGTGCGGCGCCTCCCCGCCTTTCCCCGCTCTTGCGATGCCATGGCTGCGGCGTTTCAGCACTGGGGTGTGTGGACAGCTCCCACCCGCAGTCCCCCTGCACGCCGGCCCTCCCGCCCCGCGCCCGCTCCCGCCGCCTCCGGTCCATCCTCCTCGGGCGCCCGCGCAGCCTGCGCTCCCGCACACCCCCGGCACCCCGTCTCCATCGCTGTCATCGTCTCCACCATCACCAGCGCGGTAACTACACTCACACAACTGTGTCTCGTCACTTAGACAAAGCCCGAGGTCCGCAGGGTAGAGGAAAAGAGCTCAAGTTTACAGGCGTAGGAAGGAAAGTTCAAGTGAACGACACCCCAGAAAACAAAGAGAGACGCCTGCTTGGGAGAAAGGGAAAGTGAAGGCAGAAGGGAGAGACCCCGAGCTCGGGCACAGATGGGGCACTTGCCAGACACCAGCAGTTAGCCAGCTGCCTTTCAGCAGATTAGGGACTGTTTAGTTCAGGAAATTAACGTGGCCCGAGGCATGGTGTGATTCCAGAAAAACAGAAATGTGAGCTCAACCTGTGTTTCTGGTTTGCCGATGGAGAATCTCCAGGAGGCAGGGTGGGGGTGACTGATGACTCATGTTCTCCCACACGTCCGTTTTCCTTCCTAAGCGTTTACTGCAGAAACTCGGGAATTAAGTTTTTTACTGAAATGTTTTGCAAAATGGGGACTCCAAAGGTTAAGCCTGTGGCCAGAATAAAAAATGAAAATGATGCTAATGATAATAACCAAAAAAAATGAGGCTTTCATTCGAAAGTGCTATTTGTTCAAGTGCCTCTTCCTGTCCACTTATTTCAATTTTCCAATCTTAACCTCTCTTTGAAGCAGAGAAGATAGATCTCTTGCCCAAATGGCCAAAGTAGTAATGATATTCAGAGCAGATGGCCTGGCTTTGTTCATCACTACTCAAGGACTGGCTTAGATTTGGAAGGCGAGATTTTTGTGTGCTTTCTCAGTAATCAGGCGGTAACACCATTTTCCTATAATAGTGAAGGGTAATAGAGTGCAAAAATTGAAAAGACATTTTATGTAACTGTGTTCTGCGAGGCTCTGCTTTTAGAGTGCTATCATTTTCTATCTCAGCTGAAGGGAAGTTGGAACATCTTTCAAATATCTTATTAATTTGAACTTGAAGGTCCAAACCCAAGTCACAGTGCCTATTTGATTTAGCCAGGATCATCTGTTTTATAAGTGCTAACAAACACCAGAAAATAAATGTCTGAGCCTGTCATAAATAAAAATCTTTTGGTGGGTGCTAGTTCAATTGATTTTTACTAAACAGCAAAGCATTGTTGTTTTTTTTGACAAGTTATTTTTCATAAAATCAACATTTTAATTAAAAATGAGATGTATTTACATGGGAATAATGTCAGGTCACATGTAACGAGAAAGTGTAAACCAGGGCACAGAAAAGCTTCATTTAAAACTTGGCCTTGTACATTGATTCTGCCTCTTTAAAAAGAGACAGTGAAGCAAGTTTCATCTAAACCAGCTCGTCACTAGCAGCACTGCCATAAATATAGTCACAAAGAGGCATCTTCTGGAAGAAGTTTTGAGGAGGAATTTGTGCCTAATAGTCTTCACGAATGAGGAATAGTGACATCATATCAAAAGTTGCTTAGTGACTAACTGCGTAAACGTAAGCGTAATTGCATCTGCCTGTAAAATTCACTCAGTTTTAAACTCAAACCATGAAAACTAGTAAAAACATGTGATGAAACGGATATTGGAGAAGGAAATTCTGTCATCCACTTGCTGTCCTTAGATTGGTCATATACACAGTAAACAAGACCTCTCAAACTTCTCAAATTCTTAAAACTCCCTTATCGGTCTGCAAAGAATGGTTGAGTTCAGATAATTTTTAAAAGTGTACATATTGCCAATTCTAGCTGCTTCACACCAGAAACTCAGGCCAGGAATCCAGGGTCTCCAAAGCTGCTGTCTTCCTGTGCTTAATACAATCTCCTGCGGCTGGGGAAATTTTAAAACAATGCTGCTCCAGGGAGATTTACGGGCATCTGTCTGTCAGCAGTGACTTCCTTTGACTGAAATGTTATGCTGAGCTTATTAATTTTTATAGAGTGCCACTATCCTGGCTTCCTGACATAGTGTTTCTATTAAGGGCTATTTTGCTTTTTTTTTCTTCACATTTTCAAAAACAGAACTTTCTCATTTGTATAATGGATTTAAAGGTGAACAGAAAACATTTTCCAGTAGAGTGTTATTGTACGTTTTTGTAGACATAGCCATAGAAGGGTACATCATTTTAGAATCATGAAGTATAAAGCTAGACGGTCCTCTATTTCCTCAAAGGCAACATCTTAAATACTTAAGAACTGGTGGTGTCTGCTGTCTTCTGCAGGCTTTACAAAGCCTTATTATTCCCGAGAAGTCTATTCACAACTTTACATATTTCCTCATAGCAGAGCCTTCCATCCTTAGTAAAAGGATTCAGGCTGGCTTTGATCTCTACTGTTCCTATTACAGGATGACTCAGACAGAGGTGGTAGCAGAGCGAATGGTTATACAAAATACGGAACTTGACTATATGTAATCGGCACATAAATATTCCTCAATATTGCCAAGGGAAATCTTCTTTCCCCATTTACATCCTTCTCCCAGATATTGCTTATCTTGATTATTCATTTTACCCAGATTTCACTGGAATAAAAAGTTATTTCAGGAGAAGGTCCAAAGTGTGAATTACTACAAGTCTGCAACCCACATCACCAGCCCTAAGTGCTATATAGCTCTATTGAAAATCATAATTTTCAATCCAAGTTTTTCTTAGCTGAAGCGAAGTTTTTTGCTTGATCTTTTATGGATGGGGAAATAAACTGGTCAGACATCTCTTGCCCCATAAAAATCCCTTCATTTATCCAGATGATAAGTTCATTATTCTCTCCTCCTTCTGCTGCCTCCCACAGCCCTTTGTTATGTGTTCTCTGGTCAGGTCACCCTATGTTCTGCCTCTTCACGGACCTGTTCTGTGACAGGGAGTCTCAGAGCAAGTCTCCTGTGCAGCAGGCTAATTTCCTGTGCTTTTCTTCTTCCTGACTTCTGAGCCAGCAAGAATTTCCCCATCTGTGTTTGAGATGATCTACTTTTGTGTCCAGGACACTTTTAGCCAAATCTCCAATTCCTTGATATTTGTAAAGAACACTTACGACCCTGTTTTCGTCTCTTCCTTAAAATAGCATCACGTCGGTTCAACTTCCCTTATTGCTCCAAGGTCTTACGTAAAACTCCATACCTTTATGTGTGTCACATACACAGTTTATTCAGTATTCATCATGTTACAGTTTTGGAAGAAGTAGAAGGGAAGTTGCGGGCCTGGGAATAGTAGTTGGGGGGCTCAAATCACAGGTCTATAAGTAAAAGTCTTTTTGATGTGTGGTCAAAACGAAACAAAACAAAATAAAATATGAGCTTTTTCTCTTCCTCCCTCTCTGCCTCCTTGTCTTTAACTTTTCCTCCCTGCCTTCCTTCCTTCCTTTTTTTGGGAGGTTAACATATACAGCATGCAAGTGTGTATGTGAGTAATTAATGGGGTGATATAAGCCCCTGATCTGTAAGTAATGAACATATTGGGGTTGCTTTTACTCTCCTCTTGGACAATGTAACACTGCTGTCCACCAATAGTGTGAGCTCTGGCCTCAGGGGCAATTAACCTACCTTTGGGTCATTACAAATCCTCTAGATGAACGCTTCTCAAACATTAGTGTGCACACAAATTGCGTGGCGATCTGTTATTCCTCCAGTAGGTCTAAGTGGGTCCGGGCATTCTGTATTCCAAACAAGCTCCTAGGAGCTGTGGATGCTGCCTATCCAGGGACCACCCTTTGAGAAGCAAAGGCAAAGAAAAGTTTTCTTCTTTTTTCACATTTCCACCTTCATGTCTGGTTATCAAATAACAGCACTCACTCTAAAACAAAATTAAAAAACTCCAAGGTCTGAGGTAATAAGAGCTCAGAAACTGTATATCTGATTGAGCAGAAAGTTATAAAAATAGCCCCTTTCCTCCCACCTCACCCATAAGCATCCTGCTAAGTTTTGCTTTCACCAGGCTGTTTTCTTAGCTCTGATTCCTGCTGCTAGTATGGTCTGCCTGCTCACATCCAGAAGAAGCGTCCCAGGTACACAGATGTGCCGGAGAGAACACTGAGTGGACAAGGGGACAAGTAGATTTAACGGCCATCTTTGGGTGAACCCTACCTTCCTTACTTTCCTCTAGATCTTCCTCAGAAAATAAAGAGTCTATTCTTAGAGAAATACTTATTTTTCCTGTGATGACAGAAGGGTCAAGTGGTTTATTCCCCCTTCTCATCCCACCAGTACTCTTAGGAAGCACCACTACTCTGTTTTAAAATTTGGGGCATTTACTGCTGATGACTTCTTATGGGGATAGTTTAATAACATAGGAAAGCAAAAACATTCCAGCTTAATTTTCTATGTCTCAATAATTTCCCCTGTAGATTATCTTTATTTAACATATATTGAAGTGTGAAGCAAATGCTACTTCAATTAAAAGCTTTTCTACCTAAGACAATGAGGAGGCAGAAAAATCTCATGTTTTCCTCACAAGTTGGTTTTCCCCTCAACTCCTTGCATTATTTGTCCCAAAGCAAACTGAAATAAAAGTTTTATAGATGGTTCTAGAACTCAGGACACAATCCTCTGTCAAATAGGTCTAGTGTATCTGAGTCCCAATCTGTTCTAATTCTGATCTGGCATCTATTTGGGGTAGAAGTTCTCAATGTCTCTACTCCGATGGAACTCATTGCAATTTGCTTTTAACCTTTTTCAAGAACAGGAGCAAATGGAAGCAGATGACTATGTGCTTTGTTGCTATTTTAAAGGGCACCAAGGGAGTTTACACAATGAATATTTATGTGGCAAGAGTTAACCCTAGGTGAGGAGTGAGCTAAAGGTGGTGGAAGGTAGACTGTGAACCAAGGGCTAAGTTCTGGTTATTCTTCACTTTCAGATGATTAAAGGTCTCCCCTTTATCCTTCCAGACTATTCTCTCTGTTCCTGCTATAGATAGTTCACAGCTGCAAGTTGGCTAACATTTTAAAGAAAGTCAATGTATTGGGGGCCACTTAGTTACTCACAGGTCCATGTTCTTTTGCTAGGACTCATGCAGAAGTCCCACAAGCCATAATGGTCACTCTGAAAATCCAACAGTTGAAAAAAAAAACGTCTTTTTGGCCAGTACCACAGAATGTGTAATCAAACAAACAATGAGATTTAAATGTAGGCTCTACTGGCAGTAAGGAAGGATATCGTCTTTCAGGAAAGATTTCAAATAGAGATATATCTGAAAAAAAAAACCAATTTTTGCTCACTGTGGTTTTCAATTTCAGTTTAGATGTATCAGCAGCATCTATTTTTATTTCATTCAGTATAAAAATTCCTTTTGGCATTCCTAGGTAAAAGCGCATATTCAGTTTAAAAATTTGAAGTGAGGTGTTAGAAAGATGAAGACTTTTAAGGGTTGCCTAATTTAATATATATTTGAAATTTTGGAACATAAATTTCACCCTTGCTGATGGATGAGATAGTTGATTAGGATTTCTTATGCAGAGTGTTATCACTGATATTCATTTTTCACCCTTTTATTGTAAGAGAAGCCCACAAAAAATATGGGTATAGTTTCTTATTTTATATTTGCATTATTTAAATTTATGTGTGCTTAAAAGTGTTCTTTGTATTACCAAGAACACACAGAAGCCACACAAATTTGAGGTACTGTTCATTAATTATTGACATTCTTATATTTCAAATAATATTTAGGCTTCACAGATTTTCTCTTTCTGATCATGACAATATTCTCTTTCCTCCCCAAATTTGGGCAATTTTACAATATCCGTTACATGATCTCCTTTAGGACTGGCAGGGTGTGGGTGTGTGCTTATCACGTGAGTGTGAGCACCAGGACCCAGACTGACATTAGGGAAGGCACCTGCTCAGAAAGGCAGGGCAGAGCCACCGACAAAACGTGGGTCAGGGACATTTGTGTACCAATCTTGTTCTTCCATCTATACTTTATTTAAATCTCAGATTTGTCCTATTGACTAGCACCAGTAAGTACTAACCTGGCTTTACAGATCGGTATGGATATTAGATTATATAACATCAAAACCCTTGGCACATAATAAGTACTCAACAAACATTTGCTTGTTTGTTTTCCAACCTTAATATTAGCTTATTATCTGACTTTAAGCCAGTTGCTTAGCTGTTCTCTGCCTCAATATCCTTTTATTTACCAAGAGACAACATGATTATGATGTCAACAAGAATATTACAGCTAATGTAAAATGAGTCTTTTTATTTCACAAGCACTTTTACCTACATTATTTCACATGATTTTACCTTGACAATTCTCCGGGAATTATCTCTGTACTACCTATTTCAGGATCATTGTAACAAAGAAAAAAAATAATTGATGTAAAATGCTTTGAAATAATGCACATATACGTACATGTTTGCAGATAAGGCATTGCTATAATTATTCTGACTTTTCCATGATATATTTTATGTGTGTTTCTGAAGATGATAACAAAATAAATGAGAATAATAGGTTATAAAATTACTAAAATAGATTTCTTTTGAATAGCCATACTTTCTAAAGGGATTTTTATACTTAGACTCCTTGATTCAAAGACTATGGTGTGTTTATAGGTGCACTTTCTTAAGATTGAATTCTGAATGGGGAAATATACACATAGATTTTTTTCCTAAGGGAAACTTGAGATGAGGTATGAATCTGGAATCTGTGGATGCCATGATTTTAAATATCATGATATGAAGACTCTTCTTTCTTCCTCCTCATAAAAAAATATTACTACCTAAATTTCTAGTTTGTGAGAAAAGCCATGGATTAGAGTGGAAGGCATCTTCTACCTTGGCCTCCCCAGAGGGTGCTCATGAGTTACTCTCCATGTATTTGAAATGGTCTCTAAATACAAAATCATTGGGGACCCAACCACAACGCAGAGAGATGATTTCCAAGGCTCACATGAATCTGCCTTAAGTGCCCTTTTTGGTCATCAAGTACATTTCAACGCTGATGCCACGCTTGGCACTCTGCTAGGCATGGCAGGGCAATGCGATCCTTCAAATAGAATGGCAGAGTCTTTGATCTGTCATTTTTGCCAAAGGAAAATACATAAAGGAAGAGCAAAAATTAGTGATAGCTGGAAAGGGCATAGACAGATTTGGAAGCTGCTCCAATCACCTTCCAATGAAGGAACGAGGACGAGATGACAACTGGGCATCTGTAAATTACACTATCAGGCTACCTGAGAAAATCTGCTCACCCATTGGCATATTTACGCTCACACAATGGTAAATCTGGAAGGGAATTTAGGGAAGGAGAGTGAGGTTCTGAGAGGGAAGGTGACTTACTTGTGGTCACCTAGGTCTTAAGTAGGTAAATAATAAAATCTTTCTGTTACATTTAAGAGGCAGAACTGTATAGGAGTAAAGAGCATGGGTTTAGAGAAAAATTGCTTGGGCTTGAATCTATTTTTTGCCTCTTAGTAGCTGTGTAATATTGGGCAAGTCATTTAACCTCTCTGTTCCTCACTTTCCTCATTTGAGAAAATGGGGACAATAATATACTCATTTCACACAATTTTTCTAAGAATTAAATATTGCAGTCTATAAAAAGAGGGTGTGCCAGTGCCTGGGACGTAATACGCAGCTATGATAAGTAATAATATAATAATAGCTATTATCATTATTAATACTGCCAGGACAGAAAACCACTCTCACTTCTTTATGTGATACCAAGTCCAATGTATCCTTTTATAATTCAGAAAAGTTGAGTGAGAACCAAGTTTTTTATGTGAACAAAAGATTATAGTCTATTGAAAATGCTACATCCTGGTGAACATTCTTCACATGGCCTTTCTAGTGCCTTAAATATTACCAATTGAAGTTGTTATTTAAGTAGCAGTCTATTCAGACTTCTGGTATGAAGGATTTGCTGTAATGGAAAATATCTATTTTATCATCAGTATGAAACCCAGTGACCTGGGTTTTCTCCTCAGAAGCTTGTACTGTTTGCTGAGCACAGAATAAAGATGTAGATTGAAGCAAATTTATTTCTGATATTATAGATCGGAGGCATAGCTATGTGGTGTGGAAGTGGGCCATGAATAATGCGACCTCCACTCTCTTCTTGGGCCCATAGCAATTTATCCTGGAAACATTGTTGAGTTCCCTGAACTGGAAGGTAAGTAACTTGCTCCAAGCTTTAAATCTTCTGTAGGCAATGAGCGGTGGCCATGACTTGTGCCGTAAGCAGGGCTTGGGACTGTGACCGTTACCCAGCCTGTGTCAGGGAGGCGAGGCTCTGAAGCACACTGTGCTCAGGCTAAAATCTCTAGGGGGGATACTTTGTAGGTAATGGGGGAAATTAAATGTTAGCTGCTACTACCCATTCAAGAAAAAACAGTCCTAGAGCTCCTCAGACAGAGGGCAAAACCACTTTTTTCACTTACTCAGACAACACTTTGACTACCTTCTTTATTCATTTATCGTGTGTCTATTTACTGAGTGCGGGCCCCGTGGCAGGCACCATGCTAGGCACTGAGGATGTGGCCACGGACACAGTGAAGAGGCTCTGCTCACGGAGCTGACTCTCTCTGTGCTGGGCATTGCACTGGGACACTCAGACAAATAAGATCCCCACTCCTGCTCTGTAAGGTGTTCCACATAAAGAGAAAGGAAAATGGCGATACAATGTAGTGTGGCCAGGACTGTGAAGATACTGTGACCTCTGAAGGTCAGGGAGGGTTTCCTGGGGAAAATGACTTTCAGGTCAGGTCCTAAATGGCAAAGGGGAGTGACTCAGTGCTTATTCCAGGCAGAGAGAGCAGCTTTTACCAAGGCACGCAAGGGTGAGAAGAAACTGCAAGTGGCTGCTTGGCCAGATGTTGAGTCTGGAGAGACAGAAAGGGCCCAGATGATGAGGGTCTTGGAAACTGTGATGTGCAGTTGTATCCTTTATCCTAGGACAATTAGAAGCTAATCACGGGTGTTAATCAAGGATTGATGAAGAGCATATTTCAACTGTAGCACAGCAAATGGCTTGCCAGCAAGGGCACCAGTAGGGAGAATGTGGTAGGACTGCACAGATGAGTGGTGATGTGGTCTGACAACGACAGTGATAATGGGGATGGAAGAATTGGGCCAGTTTCAAAAGTGTTAAGGAAGCGATTGCCTGGTAGTGGGTGGTAAGTGAGAGGGTGGAATAATAGTTGACTCCCAGGTGTCTAGCGTGGGAAACTGCATGGAAGATGATGTCATCCACTAAGAGACAGAGGTGGAGGAGCAAATTCTGGATGAGGAATGATGATGAGTTCATCTTCGAACACACTGAATTTGTGGTGTCTGTGGGATATGTAAGTGGAGATGTTGAGTAGACAGTTGAATGGGTTGCCTGAAGACCAGGGGGAAGCTACAGACTGAAGTCACCCACATGTAGATGGTGGAATCATGGACAGGATCCCAGAAAATACTGGCATAGAAGTGGTGAGCACAGAAAGAGAAGATGGAGAGGGAAGAGACAAAGGGTTGGAGAAAACTCAGGGTGTATGGAGTCATGGAGAATGGGAGAATGGGAGACAGAGGTCTAAGAAGGATGAAGGAGTGAATGTCAAAGACTGAGAGAGGTCACACACAAGAGGCCCTGAAATTTGTCTAGTGGAAGTAGCAACAAAAATGTCATTCACTGGTAGGGTGACCCTCTCTCTGGGTTTGCTTGGATCTGTCCCGCTTGGCGCCTGTTGTCCCAGCATTATTATTAGTACCCATTAGTGCCTAAGTTTGGATGACAGATTATATCATCATCCCTGTCACTGGCTGGTGTGAGCAGTTTCAGCAGCATGTCAAAGACAGACTGCAGTGGGTGTCGGCATGAATCAGAGGAGGGAGACATGGGGTGAGGTCACTTTCTGAAGGGGTGTGGTGAGCCTATTGGAGAAGGAATTTTGACATCAAGTGGGCATTGAACTACTTAGATTTTGAAGTTTCTTCCAACCCTGGGAATAGTTCGTAGTACTATTTTCTTTTACTATTATGGGTCCTTAACATTAGTGAGAAGCAAGACTGTTTGGTTTCTTGTTTCATATTACAGAGTTCAATGTTATTTTCTTATGAATTATTTTACAAAGATAACATTTTATAAATAAAATTGTTTTTATTCTATTATCTTAAAGATGAATACCAGTTACTTGGAGTGTCTTTCATCTCCCCCATATCTGAAAGCCAATATAAAGCAGAAATGTGTGAGTTGATTGTCTCCTTTAAGAAATTTCTGTTAGTCCTAAATTAAGCAGAGGAATCATTTTGTCTTTTAAATTATTTTGTATGATAAAGCATTACCAATAATAACTAGATTGAGAGTAAATATTCTGCCTTGATTGTAGACATTACTGACCTAGGAAAGCCAGGAAAAGATACATGCCTCCAAGTTCATTCACATCTAATATGTCTTCTGATTTTTGAAACTTCCAGTTTAGACCAAACAGATGTCTGTGAGAGTATAAACATTTATATGTAAAATGAGAAAGATGCAAACACTATGGGTGTTTCTCTGTATACCATTTAAGTGCAGAAATCATAACGGATATATCTGAAGGGATTAAAATAATCATTATCATAAGTAAAACAGTATCTCAGGACAACAGGAAATTATATAAAATGGAATGATTTTTAAGCCCATATGGATATTCGGTTAGGTAGAGCGTCAATCAAGAGTTGCACGTCCCTTTGCCTTCCTTGCAGAGGGTGACAAATGCAAATAATAAAGCCGTTTGTAAATGTCCACACGTAAGCCTCCTTTCTCCTTGTTGTTGAATTTGATAATTGAAGGTCAAGCTTCCAGCCACAGCCTGTCTTCACTCCCAGGCCCCACACACACTGGGGGACTCCTTTGAGTCAGGAGGTACGCGTGGGATTAGGCTGGGGTGACCTTTAACAGTCCTTTTCATGGTTAAGATGCAAACGGCTGCCTTTAAAATAAGTGGTGGAGGGACTGTTTCTGTGAAACATACTTCTGTTCGAGAGGTTAATGGGAAGCAATAAGTTGTACGGCAGCTATGATTTCTCTGCCTTAGCTAGGCCTGGGAATAGCCCCATAAAGCACGCTGGAACAGAGAAGGAGCTTTCTCTCCTCCTGCTGCTTCTTAGCATAATTAATAAAAGTGAATTTTATTGCTAATCTGACCGGACACTATGAACTAGTGAAACAAAAAAGTTCCCAAACATATTTCTAATATTTGCACATTATAAATTCAAGTTATCAATAATCAACTTTGGCTAAATACTCCATTTTAAGGGTAATTTACCATTTATTCTTTGGATACCTAATCTAATCAGAGCTGCAGCCTAATACACTGTTTTCTGTCTAAACTCTGACTAATTTGCCCAGGCGTTCTTTGTATCACCTTTGTTTTGTTTCTCTTGTGTGCATTTGTTTTTCAGTAAGCAATGGCCTCGGTTTTGCTTCTCTTTCGGATGGCCACCACCACATAGGGCCTGGATGTGAAAGAAGACCCTGTATTTGTCTGTTCCAGTAGCAGTTTGGTAGTAAAACAACTGTTGAATGGGCCACGGTTTCAGCAGACCATCAGGTGAATGGGACCAGTCTCTCTTCTTCCAAAATACCAGAAATTAAGCACTTGGAAAGGAATTTTGGCCAAGATGACCCACTTACAGGCTGGACTCAGTCCAGAGACTATAGAGAAAGCACGCCTGGAACTGAATGAAAACCCAGATGTTTTACATCAGGATATTCAGCAAGTCAGGGACATGATCATCACCAGGCCTGACATTGGATTTTTACGTACAGATGATGCCTTCATCCTGAGATTTCTTCGAGCCAGGAAGTTTCACCAAGTGGATGCCTTTAGACTCCTGGCTCAGTACTTCCAGTACCGCCAGCTAAACCTGGACATGTTCAAAAACTTCAAGGCGGATGATCCTGGCATTAAGAGGGCTCTGATTGATGGGTTCCCTGGGGTGCTGGAAAACCGTGACCACTACGGCAGGAAGATTCTTCTGCTGTTTGCAGCCAATTGGGATCAGAGTAGGTAAATGTAGATAGTGTCTTTACTTGGTTTTTCTTTTCTATAAGCATAATCATTGCATGTTTGGGATTGTATGGCTTTACAGGTAAATGAGCTTTCACTTTAAAAAATGTATTCCACACACTCACAAAGGAAGTTAAGGCCACAGGTGTGCTGTCATCAAAAGTCAATTCCAGATAACAATAGAATCATAGCATTAGAGTTGTCAGAGACCCACAGGTCATCATTCTATTAACCAGTGAGTCGTTTAATAAAATTGAAAGCTGATCTTCTAGAAGAACCACATATTCTGTCTTTGGTGTTTTGGTCATTAACAACAATAACAAAAAACGGATCAGTCAGTGGCTTTAAATCGAGTGTTTTCAATGCATAAAAATATTTCTTGGATCTTCTACATGACTTGAGTAACCTTTATTTCTCCTGAGTGCCAGACTTTTCTATCCAAATGGCTGCTAAACATTTTTCTCTGAAAGTGCTATAAGGAACCCCGAACTCAACATATCCCAAACTGAAAGCATCCTTTTCTCCCCTACACCTGCTCTTTCATCCACCCCATCTCTCAAGCCAGAAATTTGGGAGTCAAACTTGACTGCTCCTTGCTTTGGTCTTCACATCTAATTAATTGCCAAGTCCTACCCCTTTCTTCTTAAACACCTCTCAAATCTCTTCACTTCTCTTTGCTCCCATTGCTATTGCCTTCGTTTAGGTTCTCATTGCTTCTCACGTTACTGTAACAGCCCCCAAACCAGCAATCCTGCCTCTGCTCTGGTCTCCTCTGAGCCATTCTAGTGTACACTGTAGCCAGGGTGACCACCCCAAAGTTCTGTCATGTCACTCCCTGAAGTTCTTTCTTCAATGTCCTGCAAGGCCTTCAAGGTAAAGGCAGGCCCCTTCCAATCCTGCTCTGCTTCATCCTCTGCCCTTCTTCATGTTTTCTGGTTCAATTTGTTGGGAGCGCAAGCCTTGCTTTGAGCAGTTGAGGCTTTTCCATGCCTCTGACCCTTTGGATTTGACCCATCAGGCACCTGAAGGAAAGACCAACCATCCCTACCACAACTCCAACCATCCTGACACCGTCTGCCCACTGATTCACACCCATCCTTGTGGTTCTTGAGGAACGTAGTCTTCATTTACCCCCCTAACCCTGTTTCAGTCAGGTGCCCTTCCTCTGTTTGCATTTCTATTAACACAGTTGCAACAGAGGTGTAAGGACCACTGTTATCACAGCTAATATTTTTGAATGTTATCACATGCTCTGCTAAGCATTAATATATATTATTTCATTTAATCCACCCAAGAACTTTGTGTGATTGGTACTATTACTATTACCCCTATTTTGCACTTGATGACACAAGGCTTTGAGAAGTGAAAGAACTCACTCAGTGTCACACAGCTAGTGAAATATGGAGTGGGAGTTGAGTCCTGGTAGTCTGACTTGAGGGCCAGTTGTCTTAAACAAACTTTATTGTAATTGAGTGTTTGTGTATTCTTACCCCTCCTCCCAAGATTGCAGGTTTCTTGAGGGCAGGGCACTGTGTCTTTTTCATCTTTATCTCTTTGGCACATGGCACTATACTCAATAAATGTTGAATGAGGGAGAATGAATCAATCTTTGAAACATCACTTATGGCTTGAGCTGTCACAGAGATATCATCATTGAAATTTTTATGTTTCTTGGGGAGACACAGGTTTACCTTAATAATATATCAAAGTACTCTCCCCCAATACTATTAAAAGAAATTTCTAGGATGCCTCTTCACAGCCTTATGTCACTACTCTTCCTCCTAAAAATAATAGCGTAAAACACCTTAGCAACCACTGGATGTTTTCTAGTTGATAAATTGAGGTAGGGCAATCTAACCCTGAAAAGGTATGTGAATGTTTTAACACTATCAGCTTAGAGTTTGGTCAGGTCTGCATCTTGGCCTGATATTCCATAATGATATGGAATAACATATCACATTCATCATATATCACAATTAACATAATTAATAATGAGCCTTTCATTACATTGTTCCCACCAATGAGAAAGATTTCCAGGTCTTTACATTCATCCATCTATATCACTCACTCAGCACACATTTGGTGAGTACAATGTTCCAGGACTTGTACTACAGCACTGAGGACAATGATGAGAACACATGGTCCCTGCCCATGAAGATGCCATTGTGCAGCCCATTGTCCGGCAATGGTGCAAACATACAAACAGCCAACTCTCGTCCACCATAGGCTAATTCCTTCTGAGACACACAAACCACTGACACTGGACGTTCGTGTTACACTCGAGGGAACAGTTGTCCTCCTGAGAATGGCACATTAACATTTTGGATTTTGAAACAGGAAAGTTTCAATGATTCTGGGGAATAATCGTGCTGACTTCATTTGTGCTTAGTTGTTGTCGGTGTTCTGGAACTTCCATCTGCTAAGACAGATGATGCAGAGAATATCAGTAAGTGGTGATGTACACATAAAAAAATGAACCATAGTAAAATGTTTTATTTTGTATTAGAATTTGGTCTGTATATATCCTAAAATGTGTGTTAAGAAGAGGAAACAAATAATAATAATCCAAATGTTATGACTATGATAACCTTGATCAAGTTACTTCACTTCTCTGTTCCTCAGTTTCCTCGTGTATGAAATAAGAAGCTTGAACCAGCGAAACCTTCCAGCTCTAATGGCTCATGAATGTGTACCTCATTCATCCTGATCCTATGGGTGGGAAGGGATTTTAAAATTCATTTTATAGGCTCTTAATTCACAGAACTTTGGCTCTCTTTCCTTCATTCTCCTTCCCCTTCCACCCTAATTTTTTCAAAACTGTACAATATCATTTGTTCCAAACCATTCTGGTCTTAACAAAAAGGTGGTAATGATAAGGCTATCTAATTGGCAGCCTAATATCATTAGATACAAGCAAACCTCAGTTTGAATCTGGATATTGTGATGTTGTTGAATCTGGATATTGTGATGTTGTTTACTGGTTATATGACCTTAGACAAGCAACCTCTCTGAGACTCAGTTTCCTCATCTGTAAGGTGGGGATGATAATGATGTCTATCTAACAGTGTGGTCTGGAGGACTGAATGATAAAATGCATTGAAGGAACATAGCTCATTGTTTGGTGCACAGGAAGCACTGCAGATTTTAGCTCATAGTGTTATGGGTAATATTGTAAAATATTCCACTACAAAGGTAATGGAGCATAGGTGGTAAATAAATTAGAGCCAGAGACTGGAGTACAATATTTGAAAATGGGAGTGGGGTGATGCATGAGACCTGCCTGCATGCCCACCTTAGGAACCTGTTTGCTTTCTCCCCAAATCTGTTTCCTGTCAGACAGACCCAGCACAATTGGGGTCCAAAAGCCCTGGCAGGGTTGGTACAGCTTTGCGAGGTGATTGCTTCGCTCTCACCAGGCGCCTGAGATGACTGGGAAGTGAGTTGAATGTCTCATGTGAAAGGTTTGCTGAGATTAAATGGTTATTAATATTTATTAAGATTATAGACATCTCATTCATCTGGACCCAGACCCATGTACAAAAGTGTAGAACAGGGAGTGATGGGAAGAACAGTCCTCCAAAGGCACGTGCCGAGCTCTGCGTGTTTGGGTTAGCTGTAGCAACTGAGGTACAGGCCGTGCTTGAGCCACCTGAGCATAAACTGGCCTTGTCCGGAAGTTGGGCCTGAGCAGAGAGCTGTCTGACTTCTGTGTTTTCTGAGGCTGCCAGGCTGAACAAGATCAGTTAGAATCAATCAGCACCCATGTATTCATTCACAAAATAAACCTGGCCCTCCGAGAGTCAGCAGAGTTTATACTCCAGGTCACCGGCTTGGCATGCTGTGGAGACCTAAGGGAACACTATTGTTCAACGAGCTCTATGATCTTTCTCAGCTAAATTCGTATTAGCATTGGCAAGAATTCACAATTTTCCCCTTTAAGCTCTGATCAAAAATAAATCTATTTCTTGCTTCTTTCTGAGCTGCAGACTTGCACCCTGTCATAAGCCCGATTTGCCACGAATGCCCGGGTCTGGAGGAGAAAACATGAGCACAGAGGGGCACGTCCACTTTTTCTGGATTTCCCTCTGTTAAAAAAAGAGTTAAACTTGGTCAAGTTATGTTACTTTCTGGAGTTGCAATTTCAAAATATCTGGTATGTGGGGCTGTGGTGAGGATTAACCTCAATTGCCCTACTTGCTGGTGTCCGAGAGGCAGCATAGAACAGGGATTAAGTGCACAAACTCAGAAGCCAGCAGACCCCAAATGCCAGCTGCCTCCTAACCAGCCATGTGACCTTGAGCAAGTTGCTTAAATCCTTACTACCCTCAGGTTCTCGCCTGTAAAGTAGGGGTGACAATGGTCATAGGTTAGCACTAGTTGGCGCTCAGTAAATGGTAGTTGTTTCTTAAGGAAAAAAAATCAAAGCAGGCAAATATCTAGGATACTGGGTCACAAGATGTACTTTCTAAGGGCAGCGGCATTTGACACCTTTACCAACTTTCTTCCATCAGGAAAAGTACAAAAAATACAACTGAGACCCCAAGGTACCTTGTCCAAAGTCCTCTGTGGTAGCTCAATTGTGGCAGGAAGGCTCTAAGAAGTCACCTAGTCTTAGTGTCCCTACATATTGTGTTTATTATATTCTTAGGAAATAAGAAAAGCATTTGTGTGTGTGTGTGCGGGGGGGAGATTTGGGTAATAAAAGCCCCACAATACACTACAATAGTATCCATTAGCACTATGTGTAGACCAGCTGGTCCCCGAGCACCTTGATGGGGAAAACAACTGGAAATGCATCGCAAGTCATAATACAGAAAATTACACTGAACATTCTTTTGTCAGTATATTGTTTGTTTGTCACAACTAAAAGCTCAGAAATCAGCAGCCAGGTTGAAGACTAGTTGAAAAATTGGTTCTTTAAGGAAGATGAGGCATTTAAGGAAGAGTTAAGTTAGAGTAATTTATTAGAGAGAAAAGGAGGCTGATGACCAACTTGATCACCACCTTCGAGCATGTAGAGTTATTATAAGAAGCCAAAAGATCCAGTAAACTCTCTCTCCCCAGAACACAGAACAAGGGACAAAAAGGTCTGGATTGAAGCACAACCGATTGGATTGAAGTTCAGGGAGCCTGAGCCAAGACTTCACGCTCAGAGGTGGGCAAAGGTGAGGGACAAGGGCAAAATTTAATTTAAACTCAGAAACCAAAGTAAAAAATATTGTAATAAAATATTATAAAAATCACAATTAATGCAAAAAACACTGAGGAGCAAAATATCCAAATTTTAAAGAAGGCAGGATAAGTATTTCTGACTTTCCTTTTGCCTCAGGCTCTGGTATGGGTCAGCACAGCTCTGCTCAGACCCTTCCGATTGCTCAGGGAAGAGCCGGAAGTCGACTCCTGGTCAATTACATGATGTGACGTCATGCTGCCCATGCATAGACCACACAGCTGCCCCGGACCTCATGGTTCCCAAGCATTTCCGTGTATGTCTTCTCATTTAATGCTCATACCACCTGGGAGTTTCAGTATCGCTAAGCTACCGATGACAAATGAGAGTGTCAGAAGAAGATACTTTCTAGTCGAGGAACGATATGACTCATCAACGGGAAATCTTAGACTGAGACTCAGGGCTTCCGATTCCAAGCTCATTCCAAAGACATCTGGAGCCAATTGCTCAGCCCCTGAGTTGCTGGATGTTTTAAAATATCCATGGAGCTTCTGGAAGACTGTATGCGGGTTTCTCGGTGGGGGACAAGGAAGTTCATGAGCGCCACGAGTCAGGCGGAGGGGAGCTGAGGTCTGGGCGCAGTGACTCGCCACAGGGTACGGTCACGGGTTGCTGCTCGGCTCTTAACTGGCAGGACCTTGTCGAGCATCGAGGAATGTCTAGCACCCCTCTCCCAGGCATTGTGACAACCAGAGACCTATTTCCAAAACCCTTAGGGGATCTGGAGCCCACTTTGAGAGCCCCTGATAGGGACTGTCTACAAACATCCTACTATCAGCGCTGAGCATTACACTTTGCTGGGTGCTTTTGTGCCAGGTGTTTCCCGTGTTTTATCTCTAAGGCCTACCGAAGTCTCGCGGGCATCTGTGTTTGTACCTAGGTAATATGGAACAGGATGGGGTTATTCCCTCGCCTGTCTGAACGGAAGGACTGTGCCTTCCCACTAAGTTCTATTTGTGGTCTCATTTAACCTCGAATTCAGTTTCCAAAGTATCTTGCAATCAAAATATGAACCATTGGCATGTTGCTAAGTGGTAAAGTAGCTCCAGGGCCCAAATTCAAGGTTTGTTTTTTTCCACACTCTCCTCGCCCCTAGCCAAGAGGCACAGATGACTCAGTGTAAACAATGAAGCCGGCCAGCCTCACCGTGGTTCTAACTGGCCGACAGTGCTTTAGAAGCTGGGTGTGCCAGAAGTAGAGGTGACTGGGGAGGGTCACTGTTGGGGCCTGTCCAGTTCCTGATGTGTGTGGGAAGAAAGAAAATGGGGAGGGACTCATTGGTTCAATTTGAGCAAGTAAGAAAGTAGACGGGGTGCTGAGCAGTGACAACATTTGTTATTCTTAGGGGCGTGAATCGAGTCTCGTTTGTTCCTTCAAGCGCTCCATGATGGGCACCCTGGACGGCCACGGTGGGCTGGCCCTAGGCCTTCCTGCTCCGAGCCCAGGGTCCCAGGAGGGCATCTCACAGCAGCACCCTCCTCCTCAAGCCCTCCAGGCATTAAATGATGGGAAGATGAATGTTCCTGGGATACTGACCTTCTCTCCTTCACAGTTCTGAAAGTGAGGACACTGTCGTGTTTACTTTATAATGTAGAAAATAACCCAGCATCTGTCTGTTCTCAGGGAACGGGTGCTTTCCCACTCACCTTGTTTCTGGGAAGGCGTTCGGCTGTTCCCCGGCCCCTGGTGCCTTGCAGTAATTTACTTGATGGATATGCTGAAGACAGCAGCTCCTTCAGACGCCACCCGTCATTGCTGACCCCTGGCAACCTCTAAAGGGCTGACGTGGCAAAAGCCCCCACAGCTCTGTGGTGCTATTTGGCAGTAGAAGATGAGCTTTAAACAGGTTCTTTCTTCTGATTAAAACCCTGAGGCCATAGGTGGGATATAACTCTTTAAGCTATAAATAAGCCAGTTGATTGAGGTCTGCCTTTGGCTTTTGCAAGAGCTCTTTACAAGTAGCAGGAGGTCTGTGCCTCATTCAGCTTGATTGTCCTTAGTTATAGGAACTTGTGGCATGAAAGGGAACAGACATCTAATGTATCCAAACGGAGTATTGGTGAGAAAAGGAGAGAGGAGGCAGGCCAGGGAGAGGCTGGGCTTCTCACCGGGGCCAAGAGGGAACCCTGCTTCCAAATCCCAAAGCTTATTAACAGAGATCCAGGAAAATGTTTAGCTGTCCGTGCTCCTTACAAATACATTGCCAGAATCCCTCTGGTAGTGGTAGCTTTCCAACTGTTTTGAGTTTGGGGATGAGGAAAAATGAGCTCAAGAGATGGAGAGTTGTTACAACCACAAAACCAAACAGTATTGAGAGCTCGTGTACTAAGTGCTTGGCAATGTGTACAGGCAATAATACTCTTAGGTAAACACTATTAATATCCATATGTTGCAGATGTTGAAATTGAGGCTCAGAGAGGTTAGGTAATCTACCCAAGGTCACACAGCTGGTAAGTGGCTTAAATGGGCAAGATCACAGAATGAACGCCTCAGTTAAAATATAGAGGTGAGGTGGGTTTGCAGCAGAGGGGTCTTAGGGACCCAGACAATAAACTTTTATTGGCAGTGTATCTTTCCAGGCCAGCTGCTCCTCCCAGATTCTTATAAACCCAGGAGGTAAAAAGACATGACACTCATTACCTTGTAGGTAAAAAAAAAAAAAAGTCTTCTCTGATGGCTAGAGATGTAAGAGCCTAAGAATAACTTCCTCCTTCTCACAAGCACCATTAAGGCAGCCAATGCTGAGCTCACTCTCAGCAACTTGATATGGCACTGCACTCGGCGCCATGATCTGTGCTTGCTCTTTAAAAGGCTGGTAGCAGGAAAAGAGGGCACGCAGGGAAGGCATTTTTAATCATGGCACTGCCCGTGTGCTGCCTTCACTGTGGGATTTTCTCATGGGCATAGCTGGCTGCCTGAGAGAATGCATCGCAAGCTGTGGGGTCTTTTCCTGTATTGAAGCTCTTCTGGGCTGTTAATTGCTTTCTCTGGTTCTCAGTAAACCAGGAAAACACCTTCTGACCACTGCATAAGGAGGATCCTGTAGAACTGAGAAGGAAACCCCCTGGCACAAGCCCAGACTTCCACTCCCACCCCCGAGCCCTGAGCCTCACCTCTACAACCATCCGCCAGCTCTCCCGGCCCTTCAGTGTGGTTTCCAGATAATCACTCCTGAACGGTGATGTACGGAACCTTAAACAGCTGCTGGGAATGATTAAGTACCCGTGCTTCGCTCAGGTTGTAAATCAAGCTCAGAAGCCATTTATTGTGAGTGCGCTATAAAGCAGTAGAAGTTATTGCTACTATACTGCAAAATATAACATCAGACAAGAAAATAAAGAGAGGGTAAATTTTGTTGTGAAGGTTTTAAAGTGATGTGCTGTTTTTTCTTTGCACATTCTTTCTCTGTTTCTTACCATTTTTCTCTTCGTTTTGCCTGTATTTCTTCCCTATCTCCAACACTCCCCTGATAAGTATCTCCAGATCTAATTTCAAATATGGCATTCCCATAAATAACACTCTGTGCCTTTCTGGATCAGAGCGTGTTAATAGTAATAATGCTCCCAGGCATTGAGCATCTCCCTGTGCACGTTGTTTTATATCTAATCCTCACAACAATTTATGAAGGAGGTGTTATCCTCATCATTTTAAACAGAGGGTATTTAATCTGGGCACAATCACAAAGCCGGTTAGCGCTTTGATCCCTCTCTCTCCTTCTTCATGTTGCCTAATTATGCTTGGGCCCTGCTGTTGGGGACTGTTGCCACCTAATCTCTGGTGGCTCAGAATCCATTGCAGAATTCTTGTTCAGGAATCCTTATGGCTTCCTAATACAGTTGGTTCAGTCTCTTTGCTATACATTTTGCCATATAAAACCTTAATGATTTGGCATGACCTTCCTGATGCAAAGGACACCTTCCACTTGAGTCAAGCGAGTCTCTCTCCTGTCCCACTTCTTCTTGCTCTTCATCACAGCTTTTCCCACCTTCGCATCTGCAGTGCCTCCTACTCAGGCTTCACTCCTGTAGTGAGGTGAGCATGGCCCTCAGGAGAGGTCCACAGAGAAGAGGCCTGCAGCCCAGCTGGGATGCTAGGGCCTCGGTGAAATCTTCCTGGGGGTCTTATCTAACCTGAGGGAGATGTGAACGTGAGCAGGAGAAGAGAAGGGAATGTGAGGGAGGCTGTCTGAAACAAACAGAGCACGCCATTGTGATCTCAGGGGAGAAAGGGCTGTCATGCTGGGAAAGCCTCAGGTGGCTCTATTGAGCATAGAACATGAGGATGATTGATAAGGGATAAGGCTGGCGTAGGCTCAGGACAGGAATGAAGGAATTTGGGCTTTCTGCTAAGGACAAATCAAGTTCTGTTCACCTTTCCAAGCTCAAAACCACACTGAGGAGCTTGGCCATGGCCGAAGTGGCATCGATCTCCCCTTTTTTCTTCCCCGAATGCCTGATACACTGGTCTTCTCTACCACATGCTCTCTTGTGCCTCAGGGAAGCTCCTGGAGACAGAACACTGTGTCTTTTCTCCTCGGTCTCCATGGGCACAGAGCAGGGCTGGGTGGTGTCCTATTGGCTGCGGACTGTGGGGAGAAATCTGAAACAATGGAAAGCCCGAATGAGGGAGGCTCTTGCTAGACTCTTCCCAATGACAATATTCCTGTAGAGGTGACTGAGTTGTGTGCAGTTGAACTTGAGAATGAGAGAAGAAGGGGATGCTCCTGTCCACCCATTGCCCACTGATTCTTAGCACGACCTAATGAAGACAGAGAGTGTCACAGAAGCAGTAGCAGTATCAAGGACACAGTGTGGGAGTCAATGCCAAGGGTCCCAGAGCTCTGTCCGCTGTGTGACTTGAGCTCTGGGTGCCAATTTCCTCATCTAATAGTATCATTATTTTCCCTTTCTCTTAAATTCTGTGTTCTATATGTGTCATTGTGCACAAGACAGAGTTAAGAGAAGGTTCAGTGTGTTACCTTCCATGGAGAGCTCAGGGAAGGGAGGCCTGACTCCCCGTCTTGTAATTTGTGATCCACTTATTTCTACTCAATGTACCCTTTGCCCTGACAGGTACGTGCAGATTCTGGTGGCAACACATTTCCTCTTGCGTTTCTGAGGAGTGAATCCATCCTATAATTTTACAGCATGCATACTGATTTGTGTATCACACCACCACAGGTAGAGTATTTCAGGTTGAGGTTGGATCTGTGAACTCTCCCATAATAACACTATAATGCCTCATTTACTACATTTCCAAAATAGTCGAGGGCTGCCTTTTAAGGGACAACTTTAAAATTTTGTTTTATTCAGTTCTAGTGTAAAGCTAACAAATGAGTCTTAGGATGCATTCTGTACTCCCTACCCTTGCTAAATATATTTAATACTTTCTTCATGGCAAATGGTGACTACAGTGAATATAAATTATACTCTGGGCTATGAAACAATCATCATAATGAAGACTCTTAGAACATGGAAGGCTTTGTCCCCAGCTGCTTGGCCCATACTGCCATGTTTTATGAATTCTCTAATTGCCTTTTAAAAAAATTACTTCTTTCTTCTCTTAGCTGTCCATTCAAGTTGCTGTTAGTAAGCCTGCTTCAAAACCCTCTGCCCTTCTAATTTCCTGTGGATTAGGGAGCCAGAAAACTGAGCTTGTTGAATTATATGCTTTGGGTGAGGACCTATGGGGAATCATAAGAAATAAAGTAAATGATCTGTGGCAGAACATGCGTTTTATAACATCTCATCAGTATGCTCAGAAATATAGTTCTGCCTAATGCACCAGCAGGCAAGGCACGAAGCGTCTCTTTCGTTTGGAAATGCATGAAATGGAAAGGCTAGGTGGGTTTTCTTCCGGGGTTTCTCCAACCTTGGATTCGTGTACTATAGTCCCCTCTGACTTCTGTACTCTTCTCTCTAGTAATCTTCCCGGCCTAACAGAAAATGACTGATATTTTCATTCAAACTTGGACTAAAACCCATTTTTACCAAAGTGGTGACTATCCTTTGTATTTTCATTTTTAGACTTTTCTAGGCTTTGTCTCTCAGTCAGGATACATTGGAGGTGGGAATAAAGGAGCTTATATTTCTGTTTATCTTTTACTACTCTCCTAAAGCAAGTGTGTATTCCTTGCACACTTGCTTTAAGGCAATGAGAATCCAAATAGTGTTGCCACGGGGCTCATTCTCTTTGGTCCCCTCATCTGAGAAAACACCCCTTTCTTCTTTTCAGAGTGGCCATCATGGTGTATATGACAGTGGTCCCACCACCATGGCCACAGTCTTCACATTTATATATTTAAATTTCTACTGCTTTGGTCCCCCCAGTATCCAGACACCTGCAGGTAGGGATGAGGCAGGGACATTGGCAAGGGCCACAGGCTCCGCGATGCCATAGCAGGGGAGAGAAGCATGGATGGTGCTTTCTTCCCTGGTCTCCACAGTGGCCTGGGTGGTTGGAGTGTCTAGATAAGTGAGGCACCATAACCTGGTTCATTCTGAACCTGAGGACACCAACATTTGGTCTATAGGTGGCTACTGGGAATATGTGAATTTCTTGAAATTGTAGACACATGTGCATTCAGTGAAGAAAATTGTACCCAGTTTCTAACAGATTCTTAAGAAGTTCATGACCCAAAGAAGTTTAAGAACCACACATTATATTATCTTTCTACTGGTTAACCCAAGAGAAGGGCTCTGTGGCATAGTGGGGAGATCAATGTCCTATTGGGATAGTATCACAGAATGGCTGTCACTTGGATCGGTTGCTCTATCCTAAGTACTGTGTGATTATAAGAGTAAGCATTCTCATAGAAGAGAATCATGAAAGCAGAGAAAGTGTGAAGACATTAAAAATCATCCAATCTCACTACTTAGATTTAACCATGATTTATGTTGAGAATGGAGACATACTTTGCTTACACACATATAGTTGAGCTTACACCATGCGCAGCTTTACGAATCTGGACGGGGCAGCATGGTGGTAACGAGCGGGATTGTCTGGGCATGAGTCGGGGCTCGGCCCCTTCCTGGCTGCCCGAAACTGGGCAAGTTACTTAAACACTCTGGGCCTCAATTTTCTCACATAGAAAATGAGGATAATATTAGTATCTACCTCAGAGAGTTGTAATGAGAATTAAAGGAGTTAATACAAGTAAAGGCTCAGAAAAGTGTCTGCGCTATAGTTAGCACTCAACAAATGTCAACTATTTTTATTGTTCTGCTTTTTTTAAACTTAAAATTATAACTGCTTATTTCATTAGGGTACCAAATATTTGTCTTAGTTCATTTGTGTGCTGCTATAACAAAATACCTGAGCCTGGGTAGTTTATTAAGGAAACAGACATTTATTTCTCCCAGTTCTAGGGGCTGCAAAGTGCAAGATCAAGGCATGGGCAGATTCAGTTGTTTGGTGCGGGCTGCTCTTTGCTTTCAACGTGGTGTCTTGTGGCCACATTCTCTGGAGGGGAGGAATGCTGTGTCGTCATGGGGTGGAAGGTGGATGGGCCAGTGAGCCAAATACTGCCTGAAACCTCTTTTATAATGATGTTAATCTCCTTGACAAAGGGAGGAGCCCTCATGACCTCATCACATCTTCAAGACCCCACTTTGTAAGATCTTCACCTTGGCCATTAAGTTTCAACACCTGAATTTTGGAGGGGACACATTCAAATCATAGCAATATTCATTGAGCACAGAATTGTGACGGGATAGTTTAAAACTCAATTGATGCTGGCCATTAGGATATTTCCAAGTTTTCACCAATATAAATAATGGTGCAATAAACATTTTTATATGTAAATATTTTCCCACATCTTCAATTATTCCCCATTAGGATTAATACTGAGAAGTTGAATTAACGAGCAATAAAAATTTTTATGGTTCTTGATATGTATATTTAAATTGCTTTCCAGACATGTTCCACCAGCAGCCTAGGAGAGCACCATCTCTCCTTGACTCAGCACAATGCATTACTGTCTATACTCTCATCGAGCACTGCTTTCTGTTGGTCTGATAAAGTTTTATTTTTTTTTTCTGCTTTTTTCCACTTTTACCCTTCTTGTTAGAAGTTTTCTATTTCGGTTATTTTACATGTTATTTTCAAAATTTTAATATGAATGCTTACCAACATATTTTGCTTAAAATGTCTAGAGTCAATCTGTTTTCATCCAGAATCAGAAAGAATGCTTTAACTTCACTCTGAACTCTCCCATTTTTGAAAATTATTGTAGTCTATTGTTTTAGTTCTACCGTGTATGCAACCTCATAGTTACTATCCTTGTTATTACTTGCAATTAATTCCTGTTCAAATTACCAAGGTGTTTTAACCAATTTCTTTGCTCACTGTTGAATCTGACGCCTCTGTGGGCTCATTTTCTGTCCCGTTGAAATGAGGGGCTGTGGCTGGCAAACTCTCTTAGCACTTTTGTATGTTTGAAAATATTATTTTTTCTTTACTCTTGAATAATAAGTTTGTGTATTTGGTTCTAAATTAAGATTATTTCCTCAACACTTTGAAGATATTAATTACTTGTATGCTGGTTGCTTTAAAAAGGCACGTTGTCAATCCAATTGCTGCTCCTTCATAGGCAACCTAGTTTTTTCCTCTGGTGGCTTTAAATTTTTCTCTTTGCTTGTGGCGTTCTGCAGTTTTGTCAAGGTGTTTTATTATTTTTATTATTTAATCCTGCTTGGGACTTGATATGCTTTTTTTTTCACTCATTTTTTTCATTTCAACAAATACTTATTGAGCACCTGCTACATGCCAGGTGTTTTCTAGATGCCAGGAACACAAGAAAGAAGTGTTGGCAACACAGAGTTGAACAAAAAAGATGTCCCTGATTTTAAGGAGCTTAAGTACTAATAGAGGAGTTCATAGTCTTACTTTCACTCAGATTTGCAATCTTAGGACTCATGCAATTTCTTTAATTCTGGAAAATTCTCTTTTATCTCTTTAATTACTGACGCACTTTTATTATTTTTATTATCTCCATATGAAATTTCTATTTGTCTTTTGTTGTAACTTCTCATTCTATTTTCAAGACTTTTAACTTTTCTGTCATGTTTTCCATGTTTCTATCTTTCTGTTTAGAGTTCTGGGAGATCTCTTCAGTTCTGCGTTCTAGTTTTCCAATTTTCTTTTAAGCCAAGTCTGGTCTACAGACAACTCTTCCTTTGGAGTAAACTGTTCTGCCTTTGACAACCTTAATTGTTTTCAGCTTTTCTGTGTTTTGCTTTATATGTGTTTCTTATAAGTTACAGCTGTTATAGATGGTGTTACTGTTTAAAGCTTTTTTCTTTTTAATTCAATGGCTATAGTTTTCATTCCTGTAATTTCTATTTGAGGTTTTTTTTTTCCAAATCTACTTATTTTTATAGTGTTTTATTTTTTATCTAATGTTTTCTATTCTTCCTTATATATCTAAATATTTTAAACACCCATATTTTAAAATTTCTTCCAGATTATTCAATTAGCTGTAGTCCTAGATGCCCTTTCTCCCGTCTCTTGTGTCTGCTGACTCTACCACAGCATTGAGCTTTATTATGTTGTTTGTAGTTTCTGTTATGAGCCCACCTGGGTGGGAAGTATTTTCTATAGAGTTCCTACGTGTGTCCTCTGCTGTGAAAAGAGCTCTATTGCCTCTTCTGTGGCCTCACTGGTCCTGTACTTATTTTCATAGTGATTGCTAGTGTCAGGGTTTCCATAGCAGAAATTGGGCACTGCTCCCCCAGTTGGGAGAGCATGAACTTCTGTCTTTGGCTCGTTCTGTTCTCCCCATGGGCCAGGTGAAAGCCTCGTTCTATGTCTAGCTCAAAGGCAGGCAGGCGGTGCCCTGTTTATGCCTGTTACTACTGGAGTCCTCATTGCCCATTTCGTGTGGGGAGATCAGTTCTCGTTCCAGTACCAAGGCCTTGACCTCCATCTCATCAGTAGGGGCATGTTAGAGCCCTGACCCCTCAGAGACAGACCTGGTTCCTTTGCTCCATAAGCCTCAAATCCTTAGTGCCTCTGATGATTCCTGCTTATTTGTGACCCTGGCGATGTCCCTTTCTTACTTGTGACTCCAGTTATGAATTAACATATTAAAAATTATATTCCACATTTTCATTTGATTAGGGGAAGATTATTGCTTTTTGACACGAGCTTATTCTACCACCTTAAACAGGATTTCTAATATATAAAAATAAATGTTTTTGTATGTTTATCTTACATTCAGCTGATTTCTCTCGTTTTCTTGGGTCTCAAGCATACAATCATATCATCTAAAAATACTGATAAATTTGTTCTCTATTTTTATCAAAAATGTTTATACCTTTAATTATTTTTGCCTATATAGTCTGCCATTGACTGATGGCCGTGTCAAATTCTTCCAATATAATTGTATTTTTACCAATCTCTCTGTAGTGCTTCCTGTAAATACAAGATTATTTATTATGTATTATTCAGCATTATTGTAGCTTTCATCCATATAAAATTGTGCTAGTCATCATTTTTAATGATTCTGACTTATCAGATATTAAAATTCTAACTCTACATACAACTCTTCCTTTGGAGTTAACTGTTCTGCCTTTGATCACCTTAATTGTTTTCAGCTTTTCTGTGTTTTGTTTTATATGTGTTTCGTATAAGTTACAACTGTTATGGATGGTGTTACTGTTTAAAGCTTTTTTCTTTTTGCAATTTATTTGTGCACTTGTTTTGTTTGTTCATTTTTGCTGTATCCGTTCATTTTTATTTGCTATTTTTATGGCAATAATTTAAAAGACAAGCTTTGTGCTTTCAATGTTAATAGTATTTAACTCAGTTTTTCAAAGACAATCCTAGATCTGTATTAAATTAACTCTTACAGTGAATTATAAATTAGTAATTTCAAAAACCATCTGTCTTGGTGTGTTTGGGTTGCTATAACAAAATGCCATAAACTGGGTAGCTTACAAAAAGCAGAAATTTATTTCTCAGAGTTCTGGAGCCAGGGAAGTCTATGATCAAGGCGCCACAGATTCAGTGTCTGGGGAGGGCCTGTTTCGCAGCTCATAAGTGGTGCCTTCTGACCGTGTCCTCACAGTGTAGAAGGACAGAACAAGTTCCCTCATGCCTCTTTCACCAGGGCACTTACTCCCTGGAGCCCTGATGACCTAGTCACCTCCCAAAGGCTCCACCTCCTCATACCATCACCTTGGGGGTTAGGATTTCAGCATATGAATTTTGGGGGGACACAAACATTTAGACTGTAGCACCACCTCTTGCAGAAGATAAGAAATATAATACTATTTCCCTTTGTACTCCACCACTCACACACCCCCCCCAGTGTTTCTTTACTTACTCTGTGCTTATGGGTGCCATAATTTGCTTTCTATTGTCTTAAAAATAAGAGTGATCATTTCATTCACTTAAAAGACACCTTTTTGCAATCAATTTTATAACCATTTAAAACACTTTTAACACAAACATTTAAACTCATTTCTGCATCTTACTCATTTTTCTGCTCAGTGCCTGTCCTTCCACCAGGATTTCCCCATTCTGGACTTGTTGTGATACGTTTTTCATTGTTTGGGCATAGATTTTCAATAGCTTATTTAAGAAGTCTGCCTTGGCAGTAGCCTCTGTGTGCAAGGACCTGCTTTTGCTGTTTTCCCGCATGAAGGATGGCCGGGCTGGGTACAGGCTCTCAGGCGTTCTCATTAAGAATTCTGTGGTGTTTCGCTAGCCTGCCTTCTAGCACTGTGACTTGCTGAGGAGTCTGAGAACAACCTGATTTTGTTGTGGGTTTTTTTCTGGGTGACCTCGTCTTTTTCCTTCTGTCTGCCTGTGAGATTCTCTGCTGTTCTTCCTCTTCCTCCTCTTCCTTTCAGATACTGAAGAATTCCCACTGCCTGTGCTTAGCGGTGGTTCTTATCCCGCCATTTTGTTCTCTTGGGACGTAATGTGCACTCTGCATTTTCTAACTGGAGCGTTTTGTTGTTTCAGGAAATGTCTCTCACATTGCTGCGCTTGATGACTTTTTTGCTGTTTCTTACTCAGCAGTAGTGCTGCACAAGTCCGCGCATCTCCTCCCACCAGAGGGGCCCTCTTCACAACAGCTTCTTCAAGTTCCAGAGTTGCCATATTCTCTGCGATTTTTTAGAACTGATACATGAGAAACTTTCATCTTATTTTCAAATAGTTTCTCTTGTTCCTTAAAATAAATCCACTTCGGAGGGAGAAACACCTTTGATCTGTTCTCTCCAAGTCTCTGCTCTGCTGTCTCATTCTCTGCGAGGCTGACCTTGACCACCCACGTTAGCATTGCGAGTCCTCTCCCGCCCTTCCACCCCAACGTCTCCTGATTCTGTTTTTTTCTTTTTCCATACACTTATCACTTTCTAAAATATCATATATTTGTTTGTTTAATCTACTTTTTATGGTTATCCTTCTTTCACCCCCACCCCAGCCCCACTAGAATACAAACTCCTAGAAGGAAGACAGAGATCTTCGTGCACTCTGTTGTCTGATATATTCCAGGCACACAAAACGCCCCCTGGTCCATACTAGGTGCTCATTAAATATGTATTGGGTGAATGATTAAATTCTTCAGTATGCCTAAATATTCAGTGATTTATTTTCTGTTTGCTCATACTTATAGAAACAGATGTGTTCTTCTCTAATATTCATTTTCAGGCATGTAGAATGGAAATATAGTAGATCCCTTTGGAGGCTGATGTGGATTCTTGGCAAGTTTTTTCAAGTCCTGATAGACATAAGCAAGGGAAACTGCATGCTGACTATAAATTGTAATCATCGTTCCTAGGATTTTCAGCCTGAGGTGAGACGTGTGAGCTGGAATGATAAGTAACAAGAGTGTCGTCTCTCTCCTGTACCACTTCCTCTGTGTGTTTGATGTGGGTGCTTAGAAGAAAGTCTGCTTAAGGAGTGAACCTTAGGGACTTCCGGTGCTATTGGTGGTGTCAAAATCCTGCCAGCCTGCCCAAAGAGAGTTTGACTCACCTTCTCTTATGAAATAATGAAGATAAAGGAAGTTTGTTATTAACTGAAATACAAAGGTAGGGCAGCTCTTATTTTCTTCTGGAAACAGAGGAATGAACTATTTATTGATAGGTCAGAATGATTCTTCCCATCTTCCTAATCCCACTCTTGCTCACTTTGGAAACAGTACTCTTCTCACCTCAATTAATCAATAAGGAAATTTAGTGACCCTCCTCTCCAAGAAAACTCAAGATTTCTGCTTATTCTTCCTTTAACTAAAATACTCTTTTTTTTTTAAGTGTTCAGAGGGAAATTTATAGCATTGAATCCATATAATAACAAAAAAAGAAAGATCTAAAATAACAAAAATCTAAAATTTCAGCTTAGGAAGTGAGGCAAAAAGACAAAATTAAATCCAAAGAGAGCAGAAGAAAATAAGTAATAAAAATTGTGCAGAATTCAATAAAATTGAAAACAGAAAATACGTAAAGAAAAACAATGAAACACTAAGCTAATTCTTTGAAGGGATCTATAAAATTGAT
>CAUYRT010059105.1:0-10872 GCA_963574885.1 Lepilemur ruficaudatus
AATCATAGTGTCTACTTCATTTTATAAGAATTAAATGAATTAAAATATATAAAGCACAAAAAACAGTGCCTGGCACACAGAAGTGCTCAATAAGGGATAGCTGTTATTATTTGCACTATTGTACATAAGTGTCTGACTACATAATAACTGTCTTTCCGTAAGTGAAGTTCTTTCCATCCAAAGGCGCACAAGGGCCAGGTGCAGTGGCTCATGCCTGTAATCTCAGTACTGTGGGAGGCTGAGACAGGGAGGATCACTTGAGCCCAGGAGTCTGAGACTAGCCTGGGCAGCACAGCAAGACCTCATCTCTGCACAAAATAAAAAAATTAGCCGGGCATAGTGGCGCATGCCTATAGTCCCAGCTACTTAGGAGGCTGAGGTAGGAGGATTGCTTGAGCCCAGGAGTTCAAGGCTGCAGTGAGCTATGATCACACCACTGCACTCTAGCCAGGATGACAGAGTGAGACCCTGCTCTAAAAAACACCTAAAACCAGGTCCACTTGCTGTTTCAGTGGCCTTGCAGTGGTCAGCCCTTCTCCTCCTGGTGCCCACAGCTATCCCCATCTCTCAATCAGTCCCTAGTTGCAGATGCAAGTTTGGATGAAGCAGGTGATGCTTCTAACAACTCATTTAAGTCCTTTCACATTTGGGATTAAGGCATGGGTCCCTAAAAGTGGCAAACTTAGCTTGCTGGTGGGCTGTCAAACAGCATATCTGCCTGCTTCACCAGCCAACACCCTCGGGGCCCCCGTGCAGTAGGTGAATGATGACTCACTGCAGACATAGCTGGTCACATGGGGCTTGGGGGTGCATGATGGTATAGGGCAAGGAGCACTGGGAGAACTGGGTTCCAACAGTGGCTCCGTGTGACCAACCCAGCAAAGGTCACTCAACCTCTCTGTGCCTAAGTTCCTCAGCCACACAATCGGGCACATCATCCAGATTCCACATGCCCAGTTTCCAGAACTCTTAAATACCATATAATTAATGCAGGGGGGGAAAGGAGGTCAGAGGAAGGGCAATGAGTCTACTGAAAACACAGCCTGTCATCCAAAGCTGACTTCAGTGTTAGTGCTGACCTGCCTGGGTTTCCCATCCCCTTGTCGAGGCAGGGCCCATAACAATGTTATCACTTTTTAAAACATATGCCTAAACTAGTTCCTATTCCAGACAATTGGCAGGTGCCCAGTTAATAGATTATTCCACCAGACAGTTGAATGCATTGGCCATTGATCAAACATGAGGTCACTGTGATCCTGTTGCTATAACTAGAAAAGCCTGACGAGAAACAATTGCCTCGTCTCCAGCAAATAGAAATCCATATTTCCACAACCCTAAATTTGTCCTTCTTGGTGTGTGGTTCAGGAGCAAAGGGAGATTTAGTTCAAGGTCAAGTGGTTTTGCTCTTTGGCCCCCCTATGTTGCGTGTGTGATGTCCATGCATGTTTCACATCAGCAAACCCCCAAGCAGATTCCAGCTGATCTGCAGGAATTTCTGGCTACCATTGCCGGATCCTTGGTTTTTCTCGCAAACCTGCACAGTTGGAAAGAACAGATCAGGAGACTCCTTGTCGCAGCTATCTGGATTCTTGTTTAATTTTACTCACATATGCTCAGTGGAGATGGATAATATGAAGCACATGTACTTTTCTCAAAAAAAAAAAAAAGAAAAGAAAGAGTCTAAGGAACACAGACCATTATTATCAGAGGCTGTGACATCTTCCCAGCACACAGGCATTCACAGACAAAACTATCCCTGCAGACCTGCTGCGGATAAGACATGCACTCTAATTGTACCACTGATTCATCCACGCTCCTTTCAAGTATATAATGCCTCCCTGAGCAACTCCGTTCCTTGCAAAAAAAAAAAATCCAGGAGGAAAACTTTCAAAGCCCCAGTTTCTTCTCAGCTGCAACCCTTCCTTCCTTCCTTCTTCCCAAGAAGGTCTGACTGAACTTGCAACCTGACCCCACCCTGGGCCGGGCGCTCCAGGCAGGCATTGTGCGATCCCTTGCCAGCTGCAGCATGTGCAGACAGAATACCTGAGAACCGCTGCCAAAACAGGAAGGTCGGCGCCTCTCCGGAGGGAGGCCTGGGGAGTGTCCATTGCCCAGGCGACTGTGGAAAGAAGGGAAGGGGCTAGGGCTCCCCACACCTCCACTGGGGCTCCAGAGCCTTTCTCTTGTACTCTCTCCATTCTATTTGACTCATTCTTCATTCAAACATACTGAGCACCCGCCCATCGTGAACCTGTGCCGGTGTTGGGGGGACACAAAGGTGACGGAGACATACCCTTGTCCTCAGGGCATTCCTGTAGTTGTGATAGGCCACTTGGGGGGCAACCTGGCACCTGGGACTCCTGGAACCCCCAGTGAAGCCACCTCTCTGTAATCACAGCCCTGATCCCACCAACAGGGTCGCTTAGACCACATCACCAGAAAAGCCAGTGGAGGGGGTGCGCAAGGGGACTGGGCAGCGGATCCACCCAGCCCAGCTCCACCTCTCCCTTAGCACCAGCAAGCGCTTCCAGATTCAGGTCCAGTTTCAGGTCTCAAGAACTTGTCTTATCACAGCCAGTTGGTAACTGGCATATGTTGAGCTTGAATCTAGCGAATGAATAAACTTGTAAGACTAAGGCATCTATGCTGCCCTTCTGGATCCTCCAAAAACCTGCTCATTACCAGGGTCTACAATGTAGCAATTTCTAACTAGGCAGTAACTAACTTATATATGTAACGGAAAAGTTTTTGTTTTACTAAGAGGTATGAGGGCAGTAACAGGAAGGACCCCAGGCTGGACCAGAAACGCCCAAGGATCCAGCCACAGATAGAAAGAGAGAGATCAGACCCAGAAAATGAGGAGGGTGGAAAAGGAGTCAGAAAGAGATGGCAAGGAAGGAAAAAAGAAGACAGGAGAAGTCTGAAAGAAGCATGAAATTTTACTTGCTGCTTCCTGTTTCTTTTACTGTGGCCACAAATTCAGTAGGTCTGCTGTCCCCACCAAGGGTCCTGGGATCCCTGTGTATTTCTGAATTAACACAACTTTCCAAGAACCATCCAAGAAAGTGGCAGCAATTCTCACCTGTGCTGGGGTCAGTCTGCTTGTGGCCAGCAAGGTGGGGGGCCGAGAGCTGAGGAGCCTGCCGCCCAAGTGGCCTCACCCCTGTATTCCCCAGGTAGAGGGCGCCGCCTGAGGACCTGGAGGAAGTGGCCCATCTTGCTCAGTTCCATCCCCCCCTTGGATTGGGTCCTGGCCGGCTGAGCTTGTCTCTAGCCCCTGTTCCTGGTGGCATTGGGGAAATATGTTTTAGCCACCTCGGTACCTGGTCCTCACAGTCCTCATCTCCTCTCCTGCCTCCCCATCAAAGGCTCAGCTCTGACCCAGATAGTTCTAACGAGGTATGAGAGGACCCGTGGAGACTGGCTGGTTCTCAGAGCCCCTTGATCTGAAAGGAGAAAGGTAGCAGGAAGAGATGCACCGCCTTCCTCCCAGGGCATGCCGGAGCCAGGCAGTGCCTGGGAGCACCAGGGAACAGCACTCTGGAGTCAGGTGCCTCTGGTTCACATCCTGGCTGAGCCACTTACAGTGCAATTTTGAAAAAGTTGCATAACCTCTTTGGGGCCTCGACTTCCGTGCCTGCAAAATTGGAATAATCACCTCACCCTCCCCACTGGGTTGTTTCAAGGATACACAGAATGATATATGCAAAGTGCCTGACACAGAGTTCGTCGTGCTCCATTACCATTGCTTCTCCTACATCCATGCACCCAAACAGCAGGCGTGTGCTACACGGGTGGTCTGCAGTGGAGAGCAGGCAACTGAGAGGTACAGAGCAAAGCTGAGCCCTTGCACTGGGGCTAAGTGAAGAGTTCCAGGCCCTGCCCTGAGCCTGCATCCTGAATGACAGGGATGACGGTCTTGTCCCCTGAGTTCCGTCAGCTTGTGAGCTGAGGTGCTTGGCCTTACCCCATTTTGGTTTGTCCTTTAGTGACCCCGAGTGCCCCTCTCTGCAGACAACTGAGCAGAAGCCACAGGAGTGGAGGGTGCCAGGCCAGGCATCCTAGTGGAACCACCTGGGGCTCTTTAAAATACAGACCACAGCCCCGCCCTGGAGGTACTGACTTACTTGGTCTGAAGTGGGGCTTAGCATTCCTCTTTTCCCCCTGAGGCTCCCTTGGTGCTTCTGATATGCAGACAGAGCTAAGAACCCCAGGAACAGAGGCTAGGGTGAGAGGCTGGGCACTCATTTAAAGCGTTCATCAGCTACTCTGAGACTTTGCTTCTCTCTGCTGGACTAGGAAGGGGACTAGATACTGAGGTCTGGCTTCTTGCAAATGACTTCATCTTTCTAGGTCGCTGTTCCTGCAGCTGTGAGTGGGGAAAACAGCCCTGCCCAGGCTTCCCCGCAGGGTCATTCCTGAGGTTCCCATGAGAGTGTAGCGAGAGCCCTTGCTGTACAGCACCCCCGCCCCGCCCCACAAGTAAAACAGAAATGCCAGGACACCACAGAATGTTCCACACAAAGGAGTTCATGTCTCCTCCCAGGATCTCCGTGGCAGACAGGAAGGGCTGAGCCAGCAGTCCAGTGACAGGGCTGTCCAGCCTTTGGAGGCCAGAAAACAAAGTGAGAATCACGACTCCACACAGAGGCCGTTCTGGGCACTGCCTAACTAACTCATAGCGGCTGGAGCACTCTGCCCACTGCAGGAGGAAGGGAGCCCACGAGGAAGGCTCAGGAAGACGCGGGCTGGGAAGAAGATTCTACACAATCACAGTGGCAGTTAGACTACTGTCCTCATCTCAGGAGGAGAACAGGGCCCCTGGGAAGGGGGACCAAGCAGATGTTCCACGGTGGGGGCGCTGGGGCAGAAGGGCCCATGCAATGGCATCACCATCTTTCACTCCTGCACAAGTATCTACTGAACACCCAGCGTGTGCCAGGCGCCGTGCATGCCAGGAGGGCCCCACACCTGGCCCACGCGAAGGCCAGCTTGGAGCTCCCACGGAGAGGCGCAGACTCATGTGTGCTCATGCCATCCTGAACAGGGACAGCCACCTGAGGAGATCTGGGTGTACTCCTGGGTACAGAATATTAATTTTTAGCTTACCCACTTTGTATGCTTGAGATTTTCTCAGAGACCTTTTTTTTTAAAAAAAAAAAAAAATATATATATATATATAGAGAGAGAGAGAGAGAGAGAGAGAGAAAGAACAGTGAAAAATACCTCTTATGGTGAATTAAATTCCATCTTAATTGGCCGGGTGCAGTGGCCCACGCCTGTAATCCTAGCACTCTGGGAGGCTGAGGCAAGCGGATCATATGAGTTCAGGAGTTCGAGACCAGCCTGAACAACGAGACCCCATCTCTACCAAAAACAGAAAAAATTAGGTGGGCATGGTGACGCATGCCTGTAGACCTACCTATTTGGGAGTCTGAGGCAGAAGGATCATTTGAGCCCAGGAATTTGAGGTTGCTGTGAGCTAGGCTGACGCCACGGCACTCTAGCCCGGGCAACAGAGTGAGACTCTGTCTCAAAAAAATAAATAAATAAATTCCTGCTTAACAAATATGGCTCTTCTGCTTCCAAATCAGCACACTCTCCCCACACGCCCAGCCCAGGGCTTCACCCACTCCCACAGCGCGAGTGACTTCATCTCCGCTCCGACCGCACCACTGAGCCCGGTCCACCGTCTCCAAGTTGTCTCCGCTTGGTCCTTGCTCACACCCACCCCTGGCCTCACCATCTCCCCACTCTGTTCCACTGCCACAGCCCTCCCAGCCCCCAGGCCTGGTGTCAGCATCCTCCCCACATACCCCACCCCATGGCTCTCCTGGGTCACCACGGCAGCCTCTCAAGTGACTCTCCTGCGTCCATTTTTCATCCCCATCACAAGTCATTTTCCAAACTGGGCCAAGACATAAAGTTGATGTCAGGGCTCCCACTGCCCCAAGATGAAGCCGAGCACCTCGGCGAGGCCAACAAGGTCTATCATGAGCTGGCAGTGCCCACCTCATGCCTGGGGCTCCCTCTGGTCTTTGCATAGCTGCTCCCCCCTCCTTCCTCTGCTGAATCCTGCACTCAGCACCCAGCGCAGACGCATCTCTCTGAAAAGCCTCTCTGCACTGACAGCCCCAGGGAGCCCCAGGGAGCCCCAGGCGCCCTGTGCAAACCCCTGTCACAGCACCTGTCACTACAAGGTAACTTGTCCGTGTCTCCCATACACTAAGAGCAGTTAAAGTGAATGAAATGCCACAGCATGTAGTAACCTGGATAAATCTCAAAAATGTGTTGGGTGAGAAAAGCAAATTGCAAAATCGTTCATTCATTCACCCTTCAAATATTTATCAAATGAAAGGATCCATAAAGTATGATAGAATTGTACGTAAAATTCTCAAACAAAAAACAATAGTAGGCATCGTGGCAGAAAAATAGAAAAACATGGGAGGACCAGCGTCAGGATAGGGGTCACGGGGTGGGGGGTAGGTGAAAGTGGGACTTAAACCATATCTGTAATGCTCTATTTATTTTTGTTTTTAATAGAGCTCTGAAGCAAAACTGGCAAAATATGACCCATTATATTTGGCTGGTGAATAAATGGGTATCTGCTATATTATTTTCCTGTATATTTGAAATATTCCATCGGTACATTTTAAAAACTTAACAGGAACCAGAATCTCAAAGGCCCTCATTGACATCCCGAGGGCCTGCGCAGACTGCCCGGCCGCGCTCCCCAGGGGCCTGCACGGGCCTGGCTGTCGCGCCGCAGGAAGGTAACCGGGAGACGTGAATATGATTTTTATCCTTGTTTTTACTGATGAGAAAACTGAGGCTCATAATATCTAACATTGCTAGAGACCACACAGAAATCCTGGGTTTCAGACCATGTCTTCTTCATGTATAATTCCTGCAAACTACTTCATCCAAGAGCAAGACCTTGGGTCCAACAGAACATGGTGAAGAAAATTCCAGAAGTAGAAGCAGGGCTGTATTCATATGTATTCATAAATCAGTGAGCAGACATTTTGGGGGGGAGCGAATTGCTCAGAAAGGAGCAGAGTTGGAGATATAACTAAACAGGTAATATAACTAAACAGGAACGGACCATGAAGCTCAGTGAATGAAAACCAAATGGGTTTGGATTCCATCCTATGGCAATAAAAAGCCACTGAAGATGGTTAAGCTGGGGACAGAAACAAAGCACTGTTTTAGGAAAAGTGATCTGGCTTCGGTGTACAGGTGTTGGTCGCCCTTAGGAGACAGTGGGGCCAACAAGAGGGAAGATCCTCAGAGGCTAAATTGACATTTGGAAATCATCTGAGTGGCCGCAGAAGAAATGGCACGTGCAGATGGAAGGTGAGAGCCGTGGAACTGAAAGGACAGGAGCACCTAAGCTGGAGGGAGAAATAAAAGTCATCTTCCAAGTTTTCCAGGCCTAGGGAAATGGTGACAGGCATTCAGAAGACAAGCTAATTATTTGTTCATTGATTATTTGGGGTCATCGGTGGGGATCAGGGGAGAATAGGGTACAAAGGGAGGAGGGAGAAATTGAGGCCTTTAGCTTTGCTTGTCTTCAGTTCAGGATGGTGCCCAGACAGCCAGGTAGAGAGCCAGCAGGAGTCAGCTATATAGGAGCTAAGTTCCAGAAAGTGGCGGGGCACAGGAGAGCCACCAGGGCACAGGGGTGATGGAAGGCTGTCTGTGAGGAGGGGGGCAGAAAGTCATCACTGACAGCAGAGGACTGAGAGCTGGGCACCCCCCCTGCCCACATCAGGGGGACAGGAAGACCAAGAAGAGAGCCAAGACAGTGTCCTGTTACAGAAGTAACAAGAGTAGATGATTTCAAATCAGCATAGGTGGTCAACAGGACAAAAGGTGTCACATGTAAGAAATGAGTAAATGTCCTGGATTTGGAGATGGAGGGTCAGCAGGACCTCAGATAGAGCAATTTGGGCAGCAGGAGAGGCAGGCATGTTTGCTCCACCCCCTTTATAGCTCCCAGGCAGTGACCTTGGCCTTACAGCCAAGCACAAGCCTCGCCTGCAGCCAGCAGAAGCAGCGCCCACCTGCTGGATTCAGCGTGGGCTGGACCCGTGCCTGGCCCTGCTGTGCTCGGGTGGCAGAGTGCCACGGCAGGGCACAGTGGGCCATGTGAGGGTACTACAGAGAGAGCCCAGGCCACCGTCATCCTAGAGAACCAAAAAATTAAGCTTGGAGATGCATGATTTCATTTTTAAATGCAGAACATAGAATTCAAATGTACCACATGTTACTTTATTTTGTCAAATGTATTTTCTCTATATTTGCCTGACTTCTATGGCAATAAGATCGTTTTGGCATGACACTCGTCTTACATAAACGAAAATATGAGCCAACAAAATGGCATTTTAGGAGCTTAAAGCCAAACAAATGCTTGAGAGTGTCTTGTTTAAATTAAGTT
Source organism: Lepilemur ruficaudatus (assembly GCA_963574885.1). Lineage (NCBI taxonomy): Eukaryota > Metazoa > Chordata > Mammalia > Primates > Lepilemuridae > Lepilemur > Lepilemur ruficaudatus. The sequence goes on from CAUYRT010059105.1 coordinate 8,441, forward strand.
GTCATGCTATTTAGCTTTTTACAGTAATAAAGCCCTGTGTCTTCCCAGAGCCTGTGCAATGATGCTTGTTTAGGAGGACAGGACGTGGAGAAAGGAAGAGGGGCCAGGCTGCCACCCTGCGGGCTAAGGAGTCGGGAGGTGAGGAAACGGGGGCGATGAGGAAGACCCACTGTTACAGGAAGTTTGGAGACGAAATGGGAGACGTGACACAGAGAGAGGATGGCAGAGGGAGATGGCTTGAGCCAGACAGACCCAGGGGAGGGAAGGATGTGCCGGGTGAAAAATATCGGACTAATGAAAGTCTACGCCCCAGTTGTGAGGCCGCCAGCCCCTTCTCCGTCCTCAGCCCTGGCTCCCAGAACTGGGCAGCCAGGCATGTCCCTGGAAGGAGACTGGAGAGCTCTACTCCAGCGAACACCAACTGCACCAGAGGAAAGACCTGCAGAAACTGACATTCAGGAGACTTCCAATGAAACATGCCACCTTGCCACAGCGTCACCCTACGGTGATGCCAGCTCCCCACAGCTGCCACCCACTGGGGCTGTGTGCAGAACTGTTAATCAGCCCCGTGCTGCCTCATCCATCAACGTGGATGAACCACCAAGAGCTACCAGGCCTTTGCAAAAAGCTGGCGGCAATTAACAGGGAGAACAAAACAAGATCACACTGGGCAGTGGTGGTGGGGGCAGGACCTGGGGGAAAAACGGGCAAAATAGAGAGCAAAGGAAAATTTCAAACAAAAATAAAATCACCGTTATATTTTATAGCCTGAAAGAGTCAGAAGGAAGCATTATATCCGTGAAACAAGCACAGGATGTGAGTTTAAAATTAACAATTGGGGAACAACCAAGAGCTCTTGGAAATGAAAGATAAGCAAAACAAAAAATTCAGTGGAAAGGCTGCTTATAAAGTTGAAGAAATCTCCCACAAAGTAGGGAGGAGGAAAAAAGAGATGAACTATACAAGAGAAAAGATTAAAACGATAATAACAGTAACAGAAAGTTCAAACGAGAAGCTCCAGCACCTTACTGGTTGGAATTCAAGAAGAAAACAAATCAAAAACCAGAGAAAGCCTGGGCGAGGTGGCTCACACCTGTAATCCTAGCACTCTGGGAGGCCAAGGCGGGAGGATCGCTTAAGGCCAGGAGTTTGAGGTTGCTGTGAGCTAGGCTGACACAGAACTGTAGCCCAAGGTGACAGAGTGAGACTCCGTCTCAAAAAAAAGTGGCGTCACATTTCCTCCTGGTGGAGGCAGAGAGGGCACCACCTTCCCTTTGCAGGGACCCCTTTGGGAACAGGGTATGGGGGCAGCGTGGAACAGGTGGGAACCTGAGGGGTTCTTACTGCCATAGTCTTGCTTGGCCCTGTACACGCTGGCACCTCTGAGGATTCTCCCATAAATAAAAGCATATACATTCGGTAAAGAAAGAAAAAAAAAACCAGAGACAACTAACAGGAATAAACTGTGAAAGAAGTTCAAAATCCCAGACCAAACACACCCAGGCTAGTGAATAAGAATTTTCATTATGAAATTTTAGACCATCACAGGTAAAGAGAAGATTCTTAGCACTTTGAGGAGAAACAAAGTCATCTACCAAGAACAAAAGACAGAACAGCACCAAACTCCTAGATGCCACTGAGTGCAGGAAGACAAAGACAAAGCCACGATAACTTCAGAGTTCCATGGGAAAGTTACTTTCAACCTAGATTTTGATATCTTCTGCCAGTCTCATGTGAAGGTAGAAAAGTGACATTTTCGGTCACAGACAGAAGACGATGATCTGGGATCCACACCTGGCAGCCGTGACAGCAAGAACCAGCACACAGCTGGGATACAGGCTGGGGACTGTCCATCCAGGGGAAGGAAGGCCGGAGACAGGCTCCAAGGAGACAAACATAACACAGGGAGCACTGGGAAAATACCAATGAATATTGGAAAGCTCTAGGGAGCATTTTTTAAAATGGTAATAACCCCCTAGAAAATAACAAATAAAAGTAATGAAGTAGAGTGAGTCAAATGGTGGCCCTTGAAAAATGCGTTCATGTCCTAACCCCAGAAGCCTGTGAATGTGGAAAAAGGGTCTTTGCAGATATACTTAAATTAAGGACCTCCAGGTAAGATCAGCCTGGAGCTACTACTCGGGAGCCTTTGAAGGAAGTGCTGTCCTGCCAACACCTCGATTTCAGACGTCTAGCCTCCAGAACTGTGAGAGCATAAATTTCTGTTGTTTCAATCCTATTAAAAAGTGGACAAAGGACATGAACAGAAACTTTTCAAAAGAAGACAGAACAATGGCCAAGAAACATATGAGAAAATGATCAACGTCTCTAATTATCAGGGAAATGCCAATCGAAACCGCAATGAAATATCACTTATCTCCAGTGAGAATGGCCTTTACCAAAAAGTCCCAAAACAATAAATACTGGGTGGA
>CAUYRT010059107.1:0-10268 GCA_963574885.1 Lepilemur ruficaudatus
GTTTTTTTTTTTTTTTTTTGAGACAGAGTCTCACTCCCTTGCCCAGGCTAGAGTGAGTGCCGTGGCATCAGCCTAGCTCACAGCAACCTCAAACTCCTGGGCTCAAGTGATCCTTCTGCCTCAGCCTCCCAAGTAGCTGGGACTACAGGCATGCGCCACCATGCCCAGCTAATTTTTTCTATATATTTTTAGTTGGCCAATTAATTTCTTTCTATTTTTAGTAGAGACGGGGTCTCACTCTTGCTCAGGCTGGTTTCAAACTCCTGACCTTGAGCGATCCTCCCGCCTCGGCCTCCCAGAGTGCTAGGATTACAGGCGTGAGCCACCACGCCTGGCCTTGTCCTACTTTTTAAGAGATTTTTTTCAACTTATTATTTTAGTTTTTCTATTGCATTTGCAAAAGCTCTTTTGTTCTCAGGATATTCTTTTTAAAAAAATAATATCCCGTTTCTTTCATGATTTCCTTATTATCTTTCTGAGGAAATTAAGCACAGAGTTTTTTGTTTGTTTGTTTGTTTTTCTTTTAACATTCTTGTGACCCTTATTAAGTTTCTGTTTCTCCCACTGTTTCCTAGGGTTGTTTTGTTTGTTTTGTTTTGGTCTCTGGTTTTCACATCACAGACTTTCTAGAATTTCTCATAATCTTTCATTGAGATTGTGCCCCACTGTAAGATGATCAGGCAGGATCATTTAGTTGAGGAAACTCTAACGTAGGTATCTTTAATTCTTTTCTCTTGGCCTGGTCAGATTCTCCAGAAATGACTTCACCAAGGTCCTGCTTGAAGGGTGCAGGCTTGACTGCCAGCATTCTGGGAGCTGAGTGGGGGAAGACAGCCAGATAGTCTTAGCATCCAACATGCAAACATTTACTTAAAGCCCTTACTTTTTTTTCCTTATTTTGAGACTGGGGTCTTGCTATGTTGCCCAGGCTGATTTCCAATTCCTGAGCTCAAGCAATCCTCCCACCTCAGCCTCCCAAGTACCTGGGATTATAGGCATGTACCACCACACCCAGCAAAGGCCTTACTTTTAATAAGGAACCTCAACCTCAATTATGCCTGGTGCTTGCAGTTAAAGACCCTATGTTTAATTCTTTTCAAAGAATAAACTTCCATTTTTTTTGGCCACTGTCATGGGGAAAGAACATCATCTGATGTGGAGAGCGGGGGAGAAGATGGGAGGATCCAATCCTTCTTTAACAGACTGACAATCAATGATCCTCACACTTCCACTTCCAGAAGTTTTTTTTTTTTTAAAGACAGCATCTCACTCTGTCACCTGGGATGGAGTGCAATGGTGAGATCAGAGCTCACTGCAGCCTCTATGATTCCTGGGCTCCGGTGATGTTCTTGCCTCAGCCTCCCAAGTAGCTGAGACTATAGTTGCATGCCACCATGCCTGGCATACTTTTTAAAAAATATTTTGTAGACACGGAGTTCTCACAATGTTACTGGGCTGGTCCTGAACTCCTGGCTTCATGCGATCCTCCTGCCTTTGCTGGAATTATGGATGTGAGCCATCAAGCCTAGCTAGATGCCTTTTCTTTTTTAACCATTAGCTTAGAAGTCAATTTTCTTTAATCTGTGAATTCATTTACTATCCCCTATCTGCTTTCCTGCTACCATAATTTTACTGAGGTATCAGGAAAAAAAAAGCTAAAATAGACACAGGTGTTCAATCTACACTCCTCACAAGAAGCCACTTCTTTTTCTATCACTATTGTTTCTTACTTTTGTTCTGTTACTACTGACATATCCATGACATTGCAGCATCAAGCACTATCTTTTTTGGGATACATCCTCTTAAACTGGCCCTCACCCTAGGCACAAATGACAAATCCTCTCTCTGTTCTGCCACTGGAACTTATTTAAGTATTTACCAGCCCTTATTGCCATTATTTGATTATCTTTCTCTGCTATGCATCTGTGAGAAGGATGCTGTCCTCTGGTCTCTATTCTCCCTGTCTTCCTTTAGTAACAGAACTCCAAACATTTTAGCTGGCACATTGCAACCCACACAGAAACTATGTTCCCCAGCTTCTCCTGCAGTTAGTTGTGGTCATGAGACTAAGTTTGGATCAATGGGACATGAGAAGTAATGTGGGCAATCTGAGGTCTGTCCACTTGAAGAAGCAGCCTCTTGCTGCTTCTTTTCCCTTTCTGCTTGCTAAGGAATGGCAATGGCTGGAGAACCCTGGAAACTGATGTTGCGGCAGAGCCACCCTGTTTACCCAGGACTGCTCATTCTGGACTCTGATCGTAGGACAGCAATAAAGCTCTGTATTATTTAAGTCACCATATCTTGGCAGTCTGTTCGTTACAGCAGCATAGCCTGTATTTTGTCTAGTACAGAGACTGGACAGACCTTGAATGTGAGATTATAGCTTAGTTATTTTTGTATCTCTAGCGCCCGGCATATAATGAAGCTAAATAAATACATGGATTTCCACAAATAAATCACTGCCCTGATTAATTTCAGCTTTTCCAGGGGAAACAACAACAACAACACAAATGGGAGAGCATTTAGGGATTAGAAAGCTATTTCATGTGACTTACGCAACTTTAGGACACCATATCCAGTATTTGCTTCCAGCTTTGACCAATACCCAACACCTCTCCTTGTTTAGCAAGGCAAAAACACTTTATACAAATTTCTCCAAGTCAGCCTCAGAGTTCATTACAGTTACTACTAACTGTAACAGTGTAGTCACTGAGTACTGCATAGAGGATGGCTTGATGCCTCGGATGTTTGCTATTTATTTATACTGCTACTATTGTGTAAAGCTATTTTCATATTTGTTTTCTGAATACAGCAGTAAAATAATGGTTTAGGTGGACATAGTAATTAACGTGGGTCTAGGGGGATGAGGAGTTGGGTTGTGTGCAAACAGAAATACTTTTCAGGATAGAAACTGTATAATATGCCATTAAAACTCATTTCAACCATGACAAGGGGTCTGGCATAGCAGAGAGAACACTGAATACAATGTTAACATAGCTGGGCTCTTGTGCAAGCCATTTATGATCTATAAGGCCTTGGGCATGTCAAAAGCCTCTCTGCACATTTTATTATTTTAAAAACTAAACTGTTGTGTCAGATCACCTGTCTGCTCCCTCCCAGTCCTATGGCTATAGTTACTTACCTACCAGAATGGCCAGAATGTTGACCATAGTGTGGCTGACCTCTATAGTTCTTTTTTTATGTATTTTCCCCTCACTTTCTTGAACTTTGTTTTCAATTTACCTCTCACTAGTTTTCTTCTACTCTAATAATCCTCTGCTATACAACTGATTATACCATCTCTTCCCCTTTTGATTCTTTTTTTTTTTTAGCATCTATCCACCTGTTCTATTGGTTCTCAGTCTTAAATTTCACCTCATATTTGCTTCATTAACTTTTGCTTTTCTAATCCCACAACCTTTCTGTAATCCCTTTATATCTAAGAAATCTAAAAATATGAATATTCATCCATTTGCTCCTTTATTTTTCTTTTAAGTTTTCTAGAGATACTTACTGGAAGATTTTGTGCTTAAAAGAAGTGCTAATAATTTGTATGATCTGTGTAAAAGTGTGACAAGTGGCTACAAGATCAATTTTTAATTTTGAATGAGGGGACAAAAATTAGGGACTCTCAAGAAATACCACATTTCTCCTTTAAAAAATAGTATTCAAGTATTTAAAAAAAAGGAGACTTCATGAAATCATCCAAAAGCACAGCAAAAGAGACATAGAGAAGAATCAGATGAGAGAAGAAAATGTGAGAGGTCCCCAAATATATTCTTCAAATTTAAGGGAATTGTCTACACTTTAAAGCATCAGTTCCTAAAGTGTGCTTTGCGAACATCAGTACTGCAAAATGCTCTGTGTAAAAGGACTCTGGGCTGGGAAATACCATATCTGCCTTACAAAGTGTTATTAGTATATTAAAAGCTCTGAGAAGTCCTGCAATGACCCTACATTTCCCAAATTACTTGATCAAAAAATCCCATTCTCAAATTACACCTATTAATAGGCCTTTGAAAAATGTTACTCCAGAGAAAAATGATAGGCAATGCCTATAATTTGAGAATCTATCATCTTTCTTCATAATGCCCTTCTTCCTCTTACAGCTAGGAAGTTCTTAGTATCTATCTAGCTCTCTTTTGCAGCTTTCTCTCTTGATCTCTTCTCAGAGAAGAGCTTTCACTTTGAGCCACACACTATTCTTTTGTATATCTGAGGCAGGAGTCTGTCATTAAGCCTATACTTTAGCCTTATCCATTTGACCCCTCATCACATCAAGATCTATGAAAAGGAAATACATTTGGAAAGGCCAAAGAATCAGAAGAAAAATCACTTTTAACATAACTAGTAAAGGAAGATAATTTAAAAAGAGATTACGACCAATCATATATAAAGTAGAAAAAAAATAGACATAGAGAAGCCTCACATTTTACCAAGAAAAGTCACTGATGACCTTTAGGACATGGCTTGATAAAGACCTTTCTTGGGCTGCGCCTGCAATCCTAGCACTTTGGGAGGGTGAGGTGGGAGGAATACTTGAGGTCAGTTCAAGACCAGCCTGGGCGACATAGAGAGACCTCGTCTCCAAAAAAAAAAGCCAGGCATAGTTGCATGTGCCTGTAGTCCCACCTATTCTGGAGTTGGAGCCAGGAGGATTGCTTGAGCCAAGGAATTTGAGGTTGCAAAGGGTTGTGATGACACCACTGCATGCTAGCTTGGGCAACAGGGAAATTACTGTTATAAAAAAAAAAAAAAAAAACCTTTCTTATGTGATTTCTGATGCACTCACCATATTAGTGAAGTAAAAACAAGACTAAGAGAGAAATCTCTGTTTTCTCACCTCAGTATTTTTTGGCACTGAGGTATTTTCGATGATTTCTTTATATCCTAGCTATTGATATCAGTGTATGGTCTTAGAGACTTACTGCCAATAGTATAATAATTTGATTTAGCAAGGTGTTCCTAAATTAAAAATGAATCATTACCCTAAGAAGGAAAATGAAAATAACCACTATATTTCAAGAATGTTTAAGGGAACACTGTTAAGGCCAGGCGCGGTGGCTCACGCCTGTAATCCTAGCACTCTGGGAGGCCGAGGCGGGCGGATGGCTCAAGGTCAGGAGTTCGAAACCAGCCTGAGCAAGAGCAAGACCCCGTCTCTACTAAAAATAGAAATTAATTGGCCAACTAAAAAAAAATATATAAAAAAAATTAGCAGGGCATGGTGGTGCATGCCTGTAGTCCCAGCTACTTGGGAGGCTGAGGCAGAAGGATGGCTTGAGCCCAGGAGTGTGAGGTTGCTGTGAGCTAGGCTGATGCCATGGCACTCTAGCCCGGGCAACATAGTGAGATTCTATCTCAGAAAAAAAAAAAAAAAAAAGAACACCATTAAGACTTTTAAACTAAACTAATATGCCAGCTAGCCATCAATATTTATTCAGAAATGCTTATATATAGAAATACTATCTGTATTTTGAAACTCTTCCACAGCTTAAACTAGAAGTATATTTTTACATTTAAAACATACTTTGACCTCAGCTTCACATTTTTCTCTAACTCCTATAGGCCAGTACAGGACTTTATTACTTATTTTATAATAGGTTAGGACAGATTGTATGCAGTGGCAATTTTTAAAGTGAACCTCTCTGAATCATATATTATCAGAATTGATTAAAAGTTACTGATATTTAGAGGCAGATTTATTAAAATCATAAAGATAGGCTTTGTAGGAATTTTGCTTTAGAAAAAATTAAAATAGAGAACATATTCCAAAGTAAGCATTCAGATCAAGATACAAAAATTTCAAAGAAGACATCTCAAACTGGCCATTCAACTCATAAGTCCCCTAACCAGAGAATACATGGCCAGGCACAGTGGCTCACGCCTGTAATCCTAGCACTCTGGGAGGCCGAGGCAGGAAGATCACTTGAGGTCAGGAGTTCAAGACCAGCCTGAGCAAGAGCAAGAACCAGTCCCTACCAAAAACAGAAAATACTAGCCAGGCATGGTGGCACATGCCTATAGTCCCAGCTATTGGGAAGACTGAGGCAGGAGGATCACTTGAACCCGGGAGTTTGCGGTTGCTGCGAGCCAGGCTGACGCCACAGCACTCTAGCCCAGGTGACAGAGCAAGACTCTGTCTCAAAAAAAAAAAAAAAAAAAAAATTAAAATATCTTATTAAAGTTATATCTGATGTTCCCTGTTGTACGTATGTACATATGTGTGTGTGTGTGTGTGTGTGTGTGTGTGTGTGTGTGTACCTCAGTATCAATCAAGGGGCTCCCCTTTCTTTTCTATTGCTTGACAGATAGAGTAGGATGGAAGAAAGCAAATTCCCTCTAACTCAGAATAAGACTAACTGGTTCTGAATATACAAAAATAAATATTCTCAGCCAATTCCAAGAAGTTCTTCTACCTTTTAAGTAACATGGCTATGGAAGGTAAATTGTTAAAAAATTGTTGCATCCTAGCTAAACTGACTGGAAATTTCCTCCTTCTCAGACTGAGCAAAGCGCTTTTCTTCATGTGAAAACATCACTGTGGTAATCCACGTACTTACAACATCATCTTTAACACTTTTTCTAGCCCTTGCTTTGAAAGCCAAATGTGGGGCCAGTGAGTGTGAATAGGTGGCTATCACTGTGAACGATGAGAGGAAATTCCAACACCCATCAGCCACATGTCTGTAACTCTGCAACAGGGAAATGTTACTTTAAGATGAGGCATTATCTGTCTTAGAGGTCATCCTCTTTTAGAATATAGATACTCCAGGTAGGACCCTTATTAAGTTGTTTTCAACTATTAATAATTTTATGTGCTTTTGTCTTCTAGCTACTACTCTCTCTGAAGCCAAGATAGAGCATTAAGAGATAGCTTTTGATTGAGGTGTGAGGGAGAACAGAAGGGAAGGGTGGGTCAAGGTCTCACTATCCAAAAACATAAAGAAAAAAAGTTGGGAAGGCCTCTCCCCAAGAATAAGCTTTACCTACTTCTCAATTTTGCCAGCTCAGGGCCTTCAGACATTTGGTGTACAATATTTAGGACCTCATACACAATTGCAACATTGAGGTTGTGGCTACATATGCTAAATCAATTAATTTATTGAAGAAAAAAAGAGAAAAGCAATTACAGGTTTTCAAATTATTGGCTAGTTTTTTGACTATACTGACTGACTACACAATCACTCAAAATGTTCTGAATGCCCTGAGTAGACACTGAAAATAATCTTTGGAGTATAAAAATACGTTTGGCTACACAAATCATCTTTTCACATTCTGCTACACTTGTTAGAAATGATGTTGGCTCACTCTTATATACCATTTTACTCTGAAATACCACAAAATAGACACTTTTGGGGGTGACTGCTCATTTCCCTCTTCTATGAATTTCTCTTTCCCAAAAAGTAGACCCTTACAGATTTATCTGCATTATATGACCCATAATACCTATGCAGTATACTTGTATTATATTTTGAAAATAAATAAAATTTAAAAGCTGTTGGAACCATGAAAACACTTTAAGCCTTAAGAGAGATGTAACCGTGATCTGAGTCACATAGCATGTTTGCAATTCTGCTTCTTAAATTATAGCTTAAGTCTCTTCCTCATTGTTCTTGTTCCGTAAATGACTAGGAAAGGCCAGAGACCCAACCTCCTCCTTCCAATCACTGATCTTTGTTATAGATTAACTACTACCTTTATTGTCCTGTACCTAACTCAGACCACTTGGTACCTGAACAGGGGTGCCATGACAGTTACATCTTCAGTGCAGAATGTTAAATATACCTTTATCGTTGCAACTATGCATTAAGCCTTACGTAGAAAAATGGTTAAATTCTGTAAAACTTGCCTGAACTTTGTCTATATAAATGATCTCAAACTCCTACACTTTGGAACACTGACTTGCATTCTTTAGAATCTATGCTTCCCAGGCAGGTCATCCTCAACCTTTGTGCTTGAATAAACTCTCTACTAGACTCTTGACCTTTCTGATTATTTTATATTGACAATATGTATCTCAATAACCTGACTGTAGGGGAGATGATTCACTGGCCAGTTAAGTAGCCAATGAGATTTTTTTCTTTTGAGAATTTGAATAAACTTAGAAAGGCTGACAGAATTGGGAGCCAACAGAGTTGGAGAATGGAAATAAACTAGATGGGACATCTACAGACTCTTGGAGTGAAATACTTCCAAACACCTCGATGTTCAGTAAGTTTCTGCGTTCATGAAATCTGTTTATAATTTATCCCCTAATTTATTTTTATAATGTATTCCCTATTATCTAATCTAATTTGGTTAGATTTCTGTTATTTATAACACAAATAATTTTAACCAAGACATTATTCTGATTATGCAATACAAGTATAGCCTACCTTTCTATTGTTCTAATCACTTGGAACTAAGTAGACTGCAGTGATTATGACACTTAATTGTGGACAATCTCTGCTCTATTACCTACGCAATTATGGACCTACCAATCCTGGCATAGGAAATCTTTTTCTACTGAAGACCATGAACCACAGCAAGGGGGTGGAGAATCAAATGGGGGTCTTTTTTAAAAACAAAAAACTAGAAAAAGAAAAGAAGAAAAAAAGGAGAAGTATAAAATGTTGATGTTGCTTGCTTTTAAAATGAAGAATGAGAAATATAAATTAAACTACTTTGTTTTTCTATTTTCAGTAGAGATGGGGTCTTGCTCTTGCTCAGGCTGGTCTTGAACTCCTGACCTCAAGCGTTCCTCTTGCCTCAGCCTCCCAGAGTGCTAGGATTACAGGCATGAGCCACCGCACCCTGCCTAAATTAAACTGCTTTGAAACATTATCTTTCTATGAATGTTTCAAAGAGGCAGAGGAAAAAACAGGGACATAAGGGAGCCAGGAGGCTAAGAGGAGGTAAGCTAAAAGGAAATGGGAGAGTAAGAGACACAAAAATGAGGGAGAGACAAAGATAGAGGGTGAGAATAAACTATGAGTAGTGTAGGCAGAGAAAAGGGGTAAAGGAAAAATAAAAATAAGCTGGGGGGGTGGTAAGACAAAACGGCTACGAGAAAGATACACAGAATAGAGGGAAAGAGATGAAGAGGCAGGCAGAGAGTTAGGGAGAGACCTAGTAGATTTAGTGGTATTAGTTAGAGGCCACCCCCAGATTTTGGGGGAGACAGGGGAGAGAGGAGGAAGGCTGTCCCTTATATAGCACTTACTGCCTACTGCCCTTTGCTACGTTGATCAGCGATTAACTTTGTCTGCAGGTCTTCCCTTGCTGGAAACCTCAATGTTTAGTGCTTCTGCTCAAAGAATATAGCTAAAACAACTCATCAAGGGAGCTTTTCCCAAATTATTCTTCTTAAAACACTAGTTATCATAGATTTTCATATTTTAAAAATAGCCCCGAAAATAAATGTGGGAAATACTAGTTTAATCAAAATTAAACAGGTTTCTTTGCTATATAATACTTCTTAGAGCCTTCAATATGGATTTTTAAGAGAGTGCTATATGGAATACAGGCATTTCCAAACTTACTTGATCACAGAATGCATCTTTTAGAAAGAATCACAAGGGACGAGTGTTCTGCAGAACACACCTTGAGAGTATTGCACAAGGAGAATACTATTCTCTGAGCTTTACAATCAGTGGCCGTAACTGATAACACTCCAAAGGCCAGACAATGGGAAATCGAGGGCAAAATCTGTCTTGAAGCCTACATGTTTCCTATGCCTATAGCCAACATCGTTATTTCTTTATCTCACTTTATGTTCGTACTACTTTAAAAGCTTTTTATGAGAAAAGTTCAAAATTTATATTCTTATATTTAATGCTCTCCATACTTCTACTGCCTTTCCAATATATATATTCTTATTAACACTGTATTAAACAATATTCTTGTTTCCCTTATTGCCAAATTTCTTCCACGATGGTGATTAAAAATCATAAAAAAATCGGCCGGGCGCGGTGACTCACGCCTGTAATCCTAGCACTCTGGGAGGCCAAGGTGGGTGGATCGCTCAAGGTCAGGAGTTTGAAACCAGCCTGAGCAAGAGTGAGACCCTGTTTCTACTAAAAATAGAAAGAAATTAATTGGACAACTAAAAATATATAGAAAAAATTAGCCAGGCATGATAGTGCATGCCTGTAGTCCTAGCTACTCGGGAGGCTGAGGCAGGAGGATTGCTTGAGCCCAGGAGTTTGAGGTTGCTGTGAGCTAGGCTGACGCCACGGCACTCTAGCCCGGGCAACAGAGTGAGACTGTCTCAAAAAAAAAAAAAA
>CAUYRT010059108.1:0-16624 GCA_963574885.1 Lepilemur ruficaudatus
CCTTGTTAGAGTGCCATGGCATCAGCCTAGTAGCTCACAGCAACCTCAAACTCCTGGGCTCAAGCGATCCTACTGCCTCTGTCTCCTGAGTAGCTGGGACTACAGGCATGCACCACCATGCCTGGCTAATTTTTTCTATATATTTTTAGTTGTCCAGCTAATTTCTTTCTAATTTTAGTAGAGACAGGTCTCGCTCTTGCTCAAGCTGGTATCGAATGCCTGAGCTCAAACGATCCATCCGCCTTGGCCTCCCAGAGTGCTAGGGCCTGGCCTGTGTTTTATTGTTTTTAAGTATCTTATATATTTTAAAATATATAATATGTATACTTTATAAAATTATATCCTTTATATAATATTTATATTTATTTCAAATGTATCTATTTTTGATTATGCCTTTTGATTGCTTTATTTTAACATTTTACTTCTTTGATTTATGCATTTACTTATTGCATACATTTATTTATTCGATCCCCAACAGGGAATTGAATGAACTGCGTATTTACTCCACTGGACGCACATGGCAGAGCGCGGCAGGGGCTTGCGCAGGCCGGGCGGCCGCGGAGGGGCGCCAGACTTCGGGAAGGGCCAGGCGAGGTCGGTCACCCCGGGTCCACCCGTCTGCTCCGGCAGCCACCCCCTCCCGCCCCAGGGCCCCTTTCCTCCCGGGAGAGGGAGCCGATGGTGGGCCGGTGGCCGCGTCCGCGTCCGGGGGGCAACTCTTCGGATTCAAGATGACCAACGAAAAAACGTCTTCCCAGAAGGGTTCGACTGTGATAGTTGTGGCACGAGATGAGTTAATTCCGAGTTGGAAACAATACGAAGCGTGTGTGCACGCTTTGGAGGCAAATGCACCGATCTTAAAGCTAGAGATGAAAAACTAAAGCGACAGCAGCGAGAGGCTGCCGGAGCGGGGACTTCCTTGCAATGCCTCTGGCAGCCGGAGGAGGACACAAGCAACGCAGGGAGTGTACTGCTCGAAGCCAGCACCTCGAGCAAGGCTAGCCGCCTAGCGTTGCCCAATCGACAGTGATCAGCCAGCCATCAACTTGTTTTTCCTAAAATCGAAAAGAGAACTGGCATAGACTAAGACAAGCTGCAACAAGCCCGAATGAACGCAGTGCCTGGAATTTACGCCTGGTCGGTAAACTCTCCAGTCAAGGCTTCCCTGACGGTCCTGCTACCAGAAAGGCCCCGGGGGGGACAGCCTAGGACTCGTTTCACACCAACACTCAGACTTTTTGAGAAAAGGAAAAGGGAAAAAAAAAAAGCCACACTCGTATGGTCCGGCTTGTAATGGCTAATGTGAAACTAAGCAAGAGAGCCTGGCACTCACCTTTTTCCTCTTCCCGTCCCCTTGTTTCAGAGGCCTGATGGTGGCAGACTAGTCCCAAGAAGCGACCACCTCTGAAAAACTCCCCTTCTAGAACATGTAGACACTTAAGAAATGTTACTGTTTGAAGAAAATAGGAGAAATAGAGGTCTTAATTAAGTCTATGGCACACCGTGTCTTCAGTTTGAAGAAATTAAAACCTATAGATTGTAAATCATGAACTGAACATGTAAAATGTAAAAGTGGAACATGCATTGTTCTCCTTCTTGAGCATAGTGACTTAGAAACATGGCACAGCAGATCCTCCAAAAATATCATTTCCTTGTAATGTTGAGGAGGAAAAAAAAATGAGTTTCCAGGGGGGCCACTGTCCATGGGGAGTTGGCACGTTGTCCCCACGTCTGCCTGGGTTTTCTCTGTATGCGCTGGTTTCCTCCGACATCCCAGGGCTGTGCATGCAGGGTTAATTGGACTGACTGCGTGGCCCCAGTCCCAGTCTCCCTGGGTGTGGGTGTGGGTGTGTGAGAGCGCCCTGCCATGGGCTGGCGTCCTGTCCAGTGCTGGTTCCTGCCTGGTGCCCTGAGCTGCAGGCACAGACTCTGGCCACCCTTGAACCTGGACCGGAATAAACAGATAAATCATTATCTGATTTGTTGTTGTTAACTTTCTTTACTGTATGTATAGCTCACATTTATTTCAGTGTTCAATATTGGAAGGGTTTTGATCTTTCATTAGAAGTTTGTTGATGCTTTTGTGACTAGAAATATGCTGTAGGAACTTAACTCTTGTTTATATCAATTAGCCTATGGTGTAATACCTTCCCTCATAAGTTTTTTTCTGTTAAAGTTACAGGTTCCAAGAACCTATTGACCGCTTTACGTGAGGACTTTACCATATATCAGTTTTGCCAGTAAGACTGTGGACTTCGTCATTCTTGTTAAACTGCTGGGTCAAAACTCTGCGAGGTGAATTTTGCCTATAAAGGGTTTATTTGCTAAGAACCAGCATTTAATAGTCATGAGAGAATCAAATAATTGATGTCAGTACAAATAGTTCATATATTTAACCATTTTCTTTGGGGCTTTATATTACTTGATTGAGTCTTTCTTTAATTGGTGCATGATAACTACGTATTTATGGGTATGACTGAGTCTTAGATCAATGTGGTTTTAATCAATGGTTTGTTCTTTGAATGATTTTAAATACTGTGGATAATCTTATTGATTATCTTATTAATTAACTGTACAAATGTGGAGGCGTGGTATCAAACTTCAGGTTTAAACTATTTGAAGCATTATTAATTTTCGTTGCACAATTAGCTTGTATAAGGATATTATCTGTGATGAATCTGTGTTTTTTTCAGTAGTGAACTTTATTAAATCCCTATTCCATTCAACAGGCACGTGTTAAAACAGCATTGTTGTTGGTGTTAATGGGAAGTTGTGTTCCTTCGTTTCATTTGAGCCTTTCGTATTGCACTCTTAACGTTAAATTAACTATGCCTTTATAAAAAATGAATGAATGAGGCAGTTCTACATTTACTAACGTGGAATGATTGCCAAGATATATTAAGGGAAAGAAACAAAGAGCAGATGATGTGATTTTGTATGCTACCATATTTATTTAAAATGATAGTATTAATGTTTGGCATGCATAAAATAGCTCTGGAAGGATTCATAAAAATCTACTTGGTTCCTCTGAGAAAAGGAGCTAGTGAGGCCGGGCATGGTGGCTCACGCCTGTAATCCTAGCACTCAGGGAGGCCAAGGCAGAAGGATCACTTGAGGTCAGGAGTTCGAGACCAGCCCCAGCAAGAGTGAGACCCTATCTTTACTAAAGACAGAAAGAAATTAGCTGGGAAACCGAAAAAATTGAAAAAATTAGCCGGGCGTGGTGGCTCGAGCCTGTAGTCCCAGCTACTCCTACTCGGGAGGCTGAAGCAGGAGAATTACTTGAGCCCAGGAGTTTGAGGTTGCTGTGAGCTATGGTGATGCCATGGCACTCTAGACTCCAGCCTGGACAACAGAGTGAGACTCTGTCTCAAAAAAAAGAAAAAAAAAGAAAGAAAGAAAAGGAGCTAGATGTTGGGAACAGGAGTGGGAGGAACATTATTTTTATTCCATATTGTTTTTTAACTTTTGAAATTTGTGTTATGGCTAGGTAGTACCTATTTAAAACTAAACTAATTAAATGAAGGTAATGTTAAAAATAAAGAAATGCTATCTTTTTTGACAAAATGTTGCTATTCATTAGTTTCATCTGAAAATCTCCCCATATGGTCTCTCCCATACTTGTGGCTTTAACAATAATCTCAATGCTAAAAACGCCCACGTTTATATCTTCTATTTTGTGTTCCAGATTCCTTTATCCTAGGGCTTACTTGAATGTCTCTCAGACATTCCAAAGATGGGCAACACTAAATAATTCATTTTAACTCTTGCCCTTCCCTCTCAGACCTTCTCTCCAAGTCTTTCCCCATCTCAGTAAATGCCGTCATCATTAACTCTTATGGTCAAGAAAGCTACCTGGGGATTATTGTGAATACTTCCCTCTCTGTCAAACCACGTATTTAATCCATCATGGAGTCCTGCTGTGTGTCTCATATCTGTATGTTTCACTGTTATCCCTGACTCTCCAGTGTGACCACGTGGGCCAAGCCAGGCATCCCCAACCCCGGGGGCTGCAGCCAGGTACCAGTCCATGGCCTGTTAGGAATCGGCTGCACAGCAAGAGATGAGGGGCGGGTGAGCGGTGGCCGGTGAGCCAGTGACGCTTCATCTGTATTTACAGCCACTCCCCATGAATCGCATCATGACTTGAGCTCCACCTCCTGTCAGATTAGCGGCCACAATCAATTCTCAGCAGCTCCAACCCTACAGTAAACTGCACATGTGAGGGATCTAGGCTGTGTGTTCCTTATGGGAATCTAATGCCTGGTGATCTGAGGTGGAGCTGAGGCGGTGATGCTAGCGCTGGGGAGCAGCTGCAACTGTCATAAATGTAATGAGCTTGAGTCATCCTGAAACCATTCCCCACTGGTCCCCCAGTCCGTGGAAAAATTGTCTTCCATGACACTGGTCCCTGGTGCCAAAAAGGTTGGGGACTGCTGGTCCAAGCCATCATCTCCCCACTTAGTCTCCACACCTCCCCTCAAAACCTTCTTCAAAGCCATTCCCTCAAAAGTTCACCTAGTTCAAATCAGGATCTCCTGTTATTCTATCAGAGAAGTCTATTTTTTCCTTTGTAACTCTCATCAAATTTACAACTGTGTATTCATATTTGTGGTTATTTGCATATATTCTTTTGCTGAATTATAATCTCAACGAGGGAAGGGATTGTAATTGTGTCTTTTTTTTTTCTTTTAGCTTCCTATGCTATAACCTAGCATACTGCCTGGCACACGAAAGCTGATTAATAAATCATTCTCAAATGAATGGATAAATTAAAGAGGGAATAAGCTTTTACTGTATACCAGGCATTGTGCTAAAGATGTTACTTATGGATGATAAACCTGTTTTAGAATCGTCATTTGCCAGTGGGCCTTTACCTCGGGGCACAGGCAGCTACAAAATGAATACAGGAGGGTATCTTTTTGTGTGAATAAGGTAGATTTGAAGACTTTTTCTTGCTAGGTCAGGGGAAGGGGCTCCACTGAGGGAATATGTAAGTCAAAGGAAAAGATGAAGAACAAGTTTGATTTCCCCACATGTAATATGAGGTGTGTGAATGAGACAATTTGCTATGATTATAGGATTCACTTCCCAATTTTTCCCAGAGCCAGCCCTACAATGTGACCATGCCCCTAGATTTTTCTCCTCAGGTGTGTCAGAATGCATACAATGTCTAGGTGGCAGACTAAGCATCCTGTTATAGGGCTAATGAAGAGCGCACGTGGGCGATTCTCTTCAGTTCTAACTGAGCCCGTTGCAAAGCCCCAAACATGGAGACCCTTAGCCACTGGCCAAGCATCTCACGCTGTCTACTGCTCAGTCAGTCCATCGCGTCCCCAAGATTGTGAGAACAACTTGCTCTTGAAACAAACAAAACAATAAAATAAAATAACTGACAAATCATCTTTATTAAATAACAAGCAAATAGTCTACATAGATACAGTCATTTGTTGCACATGAGTGCTTCCCCTTCTCTTGAGAAGAATCACTCCATGTGACACAGTGCAAGCTAAGCAGCAGCCCGTTTGAATGCCCTGTGATAACGTGAGGACGACTGGCCAGATGCACAGCGCACACTCGAGTTCTCGGTCACAGCACACGCAGGAGAAAACAAGCCCTTTTTGTTCACAAAGACTTAGGTGAAGAATTATTAGCTCCATTTAAAATGCCCATATTGTGTCTTCTACACATCTCTCCTAACAATTAAACCAGCTGTTACTCTTCAAAATATGTGTCACTTTCTTTGCATTGGGGTCAAACTCCAACTGTGAAGATCCACTGAAGAAATAGTAAAACCCTGCAAAATAATAGTAAGATAGTTTTTCAAATAAAGACATCTGGCAACATTCAAAACTCATAATAATAGAGAACTAACAATAGGAAGTGATTATAAAACTTTACTTTGTGCCAGGGATTGTGTTAAGCATTTTGCATGATTTTATTTTCATTTATCTCTGCAACGGCCCTGTAAGGTAGTATATCTAACTCCATTTTACAGATAGGCAAGTTGAGGTTTAGACAGATTTAGATGCTCGCCCAACATGGAAAGATGGAGACAGCCCTCCACTCGAGCTCTGTCTGACAGCAAAGCCACGTTCTGGGTTATGAGATTATTCTGCTTCCAATCAGATAAAATTCGCCCCTTGTCCGAAAACTATGATCACTTATTTCTTTCTTCCCAACACTTCTCTTCCCCTTTCCCCACGTTGCAACCTGAGAAGCACAGCAACTCTTTCAAGACACCAGAGGACCCTTTAGTGCTCTGCAAACATGCCCAGGTTACCTTTCAATAAAGATCATCAGCCTCCACTCACCTACCCTTGAGTAGGAAAAAAAAATTCTTTTTTTTAACTTTGGGCACATGGAAAGGTAAATGTTTGCAACTAACCAATGTGGGCAATGACCAACTACTCAGGAAAGACAGAGAAAAATCTCCCTGAAAATTAGTAGTAGCAATAAGATGGGATGGAGGAAAAGACCAGGCTGCTAGTATTCCACCTGGCCACATCACTTGATGAGATTTTTTATGCTAACATGGTAATCTGTAGGGTAGCAGTTCGAGGAGTGAGGAAGTGACGTGAGCACTTCGGTTTTATATGCATGTATAAAACCAAATAAAGTAGAAAGATTTGTGTTAATTGTCTTTATGATTCAAAATAACTTATTATGTGAAGTAGTCATATAATTGGTACAAAAGTAGGTGAATCAAAATTTTGGGGAAGGAACTGATTTGGAAAAAAAAAACACCTATTATTGAAAATTGTTTCAGTTCTTCTCTTTGATACCATAGAATGTTTCAAATGCCCCATTGCCAACAAAATAAGTATCGTCTTACCAAATGCTTCAAAAACAGCATCAATCTTTGTGTCAACCCCTGGAAAGTCTTCAGCTATTTGCCTGGGAAAGCCTGGCTCCATGGACTGTCTCTTCTCATCAAATCTGTTCCGAGTGGAAGAAGCACAGCTCAGCAATGCATAGAGGCCATGTTACCAAAATGCATAAGTCACATTAGGTTTAATGTGGAATTCTAGCAAACTTTCCAAGTACTGCAAATAAATGTCAAGCATATTTAGGACTAGAGAAATATGTGACTTTAATGGTATCGCAAACTTAGCTCTTAAAACCATGTCTCCATCAGGAACAGGGACAGCATCCTGCTGTATGTAGCACATGCTGCTTGTTACCATTTTTCTTAAGCCTGGACAGAAAGAACATTAATCGTCTTTCTGTCACAGAGACTTGTACATATGTGTGTGTGTGTGTGTTTATAAAGTGAATTGAATCATTCATCTGAAATACAATTTCAGGTTCTCTACCACAGTTGGCCATATATTTCTGCCCTCCCCACCCTGCACATCTAAGTCTTCTATGGCAGCCTCCTAGGAAAAGGGATTGGGACTAGAAGCAAAGCGCAGTAAATGTGTTTTGGACCCATTGGTTGGATGTCAGACTATCGGCCTGGATGTCTCACAGTCTGGGCAGCTGGCCCAAGAGTCAACCTGTCTGCGAGTCCTGGGTTGTATCCCTAAAACTGGACTGCCGTTGCTTGTCATCTTTTACGCAGGCAGAAGGAATGAATGAGTGAGTTTAGAGAAAGCCTTTGAGAATCATCTAGTGATGTTAGGAAGACGAGGCAAACACAGTGAGACAAGGAGCAGAACTGTAAGATGGCCAAATTGTGGCCTGGATTCTCAGGGCATCTTCATAGTTGGGTTTAAAGTCCAGGAGGGAAGGCTGCATGCAGGTGGTGGCACTTGAGCCAGGCCTTGAGGGACAGGCAGGATTTGAGTAGGTGGAGAAGGGAAGAGGGGGCTCCAGGAGAGGGGGGGGCAACAGCAGAGAGGGAAGCACCAGCCAATTGCGCATGGGACTCAAAGTAGGGGAGCTTAAGAAACACCTGTTATAAGGCTCCGCTATGTTTGAAAGTACTTTCCAGAATTTGTCTAAAATCCATTCTTCTTACTGAGGGGGAAGCAGGCCGAAAGGGGTGGGGTGGGTTTTCTTAGATAAAGAAAATAATTTCCCTAACTGGGCTCCATACAACGTCATTCCTATTGCATCTCACCTCCAGTATTTGTCGTCTACAAAGAAGTATGTTTTCTTCTTGTCCTTATTAGAAACGGCTGCATCGATTTTCTTTACTGTTGGAGGAAAACCCAGGGTGTGGATGCTTTTTGGATAACCTGCTTGTACCTCACCTCCTCGGACACCCCAGAACTGATTTCCTGTTAAAAATAAATAATTCGGAGTCATATTGAATTTACAACAGTTAAGCCTTTTAGCTTTTAAAATACATTCTAACACCTTTGATTTCTATGGTAAAGAAGCAGCCTGAATTTTAGATTTAGTCACCAGCTCATAGTGGGCTTTTAGCAAAAATTTGCAGATTGGATGAGTAAACAAAATCAAATGAGAGAATTTACAACTCTGAACAATTTATCTTTTTATCTTTATTTTTATCATCTGTAAAATATAAATAAAATAATACCAGCCCTGGTTATTTCTTCATTACCTTGGGCTGTTTTAGTAGCCAAATTTTGATATAGTAAAGAAAATTAAAATCCTGTTCGGTTTTCTTGTGAAAGGGTTTGTTTCACGAGTTAAAGAAACGATTACATAATAGTTACCTTTAAAAATGAAAACAGTATCCCTGCTAGTAACTTCATATGCAGCATCCAGGTCTGAAGGAAGAGACGGCCAAAATGAAGAGATCAAATGAAATTCAAGTTCATGTGTCCTGAAGGATTTGCGCCAAAAATGCCTAAAATGTACATAGAAAGAAATGTAAATTGAAAAAGAGTCTTTCACCTTCAGAGTATTTTCCTCACTGTCCTGCCTCACCCAACTTCCCCCATTCCCTCATCTTCTAGGCCGGATGATAGACAGAAATCAAGTATATTGCCACTAGGAAAATTCTTCTCTTTTCCTTCAGAAAACTGCAGTGGATCTCCTGTCATAGGTTTCAGAGTAACGTTGTCTATGAAATAAAAGTTATCCTACCCCGCAAACTAATTAGCCCAGTATGAGCTCTAACTACCTGCAATACATGCAAAAAAATCTAGGCAGTCTGTGTGTGTATGTGTCTGTTCTGTCCAAGTAGATTCTTAAATAGGGACAGAATAATTCTGGAAGGATATGAAAGAGGTGTTGATTGTGAATGAATATAGGGAGAACTGGAGAACCAAAATGTTTAACTTTCTTCCAATTTGTGCAGTTTGAATGCTTTATCATGTGCACATTTATACAGCAGTAAGCAGATTAATTGATCAGATGTAATGCTTATCCTGGTGTCATTTTTAAAGGAGGTAAAGATAAAATTCTAAAGGTTTGCTTGTGCTTTTTGAGAAGCAACCATGTCTTAGGACGTTTGGAAACAACAATTAGAGGATAAGAATCAACTCATCCTAAGACTTCGGGAATGAACCTGACAATTTTAGGAAAATGTGGAAAGGGCAGCACCAGGTCTGAATGATTTCAAGCTCAGAGGAAACGTTTTTGTTTTAAATGTTTCAAAGTCACTATCATATTTCCTTTTGTTTTCCTTTCTAAGCATTGTAAATCAAAATGATAGATAGGAAAATGCAATTTTCTGGTCTGACCTGTCTTTAAAGAACAGGACTTCTCCCCTCAGAGTGCTGACTGCATCGAAGGACAAAGCAGGATCGCACATGGCTGGTGTTTCATGTGCTGGAGGGACGGGTTTCGTGGGCACCAGGGTGTCATCAGAGGAGGAAGGCGGAGGTCCTAAAGGGAACAGATTCAGGGATGCAAACATTAGGGAAATGTGATGGGTCTGTCAATTTACATGCTTTCTGAATGCTCTCAAGGTCCTTCGAGCTAAATCACAAATGTTCTAAGTAGCATTTTAATGCTTTCCTGAAGACCATCATTGCAAAGCTACCATGCCTAATTTTTCCAGCGTCACTCACCATAGAGGGACTGAATGCCATCCACATCATCTTGAGAAAGGCGGAACTGGGCCAGGTCTGTGAATGACTTGTAGAGTGGGTACATCACAGCTTCAGTGTTGGCGGAGTGAAAGAGACCCAGGGAGTGGCCAAGTTCATGAGCAGCAACGAGGAATAAATTGGTTCCTATTTATGGAATCATAAATAATAGCCACTTATTCCTAAAATACATGTACATTATGCAGATCAGTTGTGCATTGTATTTGTTTATTTCCTGGAACCATGTAGGGCTATTTTTGCCTTGTTTGTTGGTTAATTGAGCAATTGACTGATTATACACTTAATGGAAAGCTAAATATATTTCAGGACATACTTGAAATCATTCTTGTAAAGTAACCTGTCACGACCACCTGCCCACCCACCCCCAGCCTCGGGAGCCTCTTAACTCCAAGAAAACCAGGTCCCTTTTCTTGTACTCAGAAATGGAATGAACCTACTTGTTCAGCACATCAATAAAAATTTCTCTTCACTTATCAATGCAAAGCTAAACACTATTTCAATATATTGGCATTTGCCATTTGCAGTCTCAGTTGAATGAAACCGTATTCATCTCAATTCTGAAATCCTTAAACAATCATACTCCTGTTGTTTTTTATTGGAATATTGCCTTTATAATTTTTTGGCCTCACCATCAAGTATATGTTGAGTCTCAAAAGATGAATTATAAAAGATGTCATAGGATTTGCAAAATTGTTCTAAAACATAAAATGCCCAATCATGTCTAGAATTTGTCACAAAAGAGATTTTAGGCACACAAACACTAGCTGCATTCAGATGTTTTTCCTCTTCATATTTAAAAAAAAAAAAACCATAATGCTGAAATTGGAAGGCATTGGATAATTACGATCGACATAACAAGTAAATCTACTTTACTTTTGCAAGTATTACTTGTACAACTTGTGATCCTAGGAAGGTTCCTTTGTAAAAAGAAGTTGTTAACTCAACCAAATCAAGAATTTCATCCAGAACTAAACTCACATTCGTACTTTTACAGATATTTACATTTTCGTTATAAATCCCAGTTAAATCTCAAAAGTAGCATTATTTGTTTCAGCTGATTTTTTGTAAACTCTGGAAGTCTTTCCCCGAAATACACAGTTATGAACTGAGAACATTCTTTGACCTAAACAGTTTGGTCATTGTATTTGGGGGTTCGTCCTTTCCTTTGGAACAAGTCCATAAAAATTCCTCTTAGCCTAGAGGTAGTAAAATATTGCCTTAGCCAGAAAAAAGCAAAAAGGGAACTTCAGTTTTTGAAATTTAATTCTGATGTCTGTTTTGAAGAGTAAAGAAGTAAATGGGGGAAATTACCTAAGCAATCTCCAGGCCATTTTTTGGTATAGATTCAATGCAATATGCTATCCCTTGGATATCTACATTTTGATATAATGAGAAATTATCCTTAATAATGGTGGCCTTTAAATCACACACAGTCCACAATCATTAAAGAAATACTTAATGATGTTTTTTATATTGTGCTTAGCCAAGACACGAAATACAATTTTTAGGCATCTGTAAATCTTTTCAATAATGATTTAAACAAAAACATATTCTGCTGATTATCCACTGTGAAATCCAGAATACTCCATTTCTTGAGCATTTTTAGTTATTGAGCAGTTTTACATTTCTAAATGTAAAAAGAAATTAATTACCAAAACCATTCTGAGAGATAGCACTAACCTGCTGTTTCCTTTGTCCATTGTTCATCATCATCAAAGTGAGCATCTCCATAAATCCCCTGCCCAGGGGGATAGGCGTGAGCCAAAACTTTTCCAGGTCCATCAAAAGGGGAAAAGTCTCCATGTTCTAACAGAAAAAAATTTTTGTTATTGGAAAGATAGGTAATTAGGATCTCTTTTTTGCCTTTTCCAATAAAACAACAACAGATAAAGGGAAGCATTTCATTTGTTTTTTGTTTTGTTTTGCTTTAATTTTTACCTCCAACTGCGAAAGAGACCATTATGTCAGCCTCTCCTTCGTGTATCCTGGAGAATGTGAGTGGAGTCACCTCTTCCCAGATTTTCAGAGCTCTCTCAATGGCAGAATCAACAGCATCTCTTGGCAAATCTGGTGTATAATTCACAATCCTGTATGAGAAAAAGTGAAGAACATAATATTTTCTACTGTGACACAGCTTATACAATTTCAATGCTATGTGAAAACTCTTTGGACCCATTACCTGTAGGTAAGGTGGGTTTTCCTCCACTTCGGCATGCCAGGAAAGGTAGTGAAGTGACCAACGTCAGGAACACCACACCTGGGTTTCTGAATCACCTCCATAGTGTCGGAGTCCAGCTTCCCCGTCACCTCCAACCCAAGGAACTTCTGCATTTCTCGGATTTTTTTAACAACAGGACCACTGTCCCTTCTTCTAACAAACTGCTTCATATCTTTTGGAAGGTCGTAGTAGTTTTCTAGGTATTGCTAATAGAATAAGTATAGTTTTTAGGTCATTCTTATGATTTTTAGCTGTAGCTATTTATAGTTAACTTTTGCAGTTGCCCACTTTTCTTGATCTATTTGAAGTATTTCTCTAGTTTCCTGAAATAATAAATGTCAGATTTCATTTACTTCTTTAAGTACAGCCTTCCTCTCACCTTTGCTTTAATTTTTGACTACCTCTGCAGCTCAGTTTGCTATCACAGTAATAAAAGTAAAGTGAAAAATTGAAGCAAATATCCAGTGCACTGAAAGGAGAAAAACAAAATGAACAAGTAAGCCTCTTTGGGCATATTTGTATATTTCAGGTAAATTTATTCAATTTCCTTAATTTTTCACTTTATATTTCTCACAAGGCCCTGGCTTAAGAAAAGAGTTGGACAAATTCCTTTGTCTAAACATGTCACTAGCAATACAAATGCTTAGGTGAAATTACATTGAATTAAAATACCTAAAGAAGTTCCAAAGCGTGACATGGTCACACACTTTCCACTTGTTATTCATGTGCCTCAAGCCCCAGTGCTGCTACTGCTATGGTGTCGTGTGATCTTGAGAAAACACCTAATATTTCTGGCCTTTGTTTCTTCCTACATAAAAGGAGAAGCCCAGATGCTGTGATACTGAGACTCTTTCCACGTCCAACACTTTGTAACTCTCTGTCCCTGAACTGTTCCCACACAGTAAGCTCAAATCATTCTATGTGGGTTTTAAGACACACAGACTGGTTTGAGCTTACTGTGGAAGGCAGAGATGGTCCCTTCACTTGGCCCTGTCAATGAGTGTGGTGTCTATCTACCTCTGTTAATTACCTGAACAAGGTCCATGCTGGCGTCCTCGCCCCTTGCAGCTCCATCTAATGGGTAGGCTGAGCAAACTGCCGCCACGCAGAGAAAGAGCAGGATTGGAAGACTCTCCATTTCCACGGGCTTTGCTGAACTCTATGCTGTCTCAATGCCTTGCTCTTTGCCTACTGCCTTCCAGGTCCACCCTCTGGAGCCCAACTTTTATAGGGTGACAATGTTTGTTTAGATCACCAGCAGCTTGACTGACTCATCGTTGCTTTTCATCCAAATGGCAGCAGGACCATTTCCAAAAATTCCAAATTCAAAGTAGGATGATACAACCTACTTTACTAACTTCGCTCAACCTTCCCAATTTTGCAAGGCTAAACGGGTGATTAAGCTCCAGGAAATGCTTCCTGTCTTGGTAGAAGAGAAAACTGGGACATTTTTTTTTTTTCACTCTGGAAAAGTTGACTAGAATTCACTAGACAATTTATGTTTATGTGTTTGATAGAAGAAGTGGGCTGACTTGGTATAAAGCAGAATTGTGTGGAACTTTTAAAAAGTTTTATTTTAAGAAGAACACAATTTAAAATCAAATGTAGTAAGATGTATGCAAATGAAAAGCATATATACATAGCTATAGTCTATACTATATAGTATTTCACAGAGAAAACATATCTAAAAGAAAATTGGAAGGAAGGATTTATTGAGTCTATGATTTAAAATACCTACTACTGATTTCTGTCTGGATTTGCTGGTCCTTGAGGAGAAAGATCATGGGCAGGTTAGAACAAAGAGAGCCTGTGAAAACGAAGGAAATGTACACTCTTTGGGTTGGTTTTAATTCTGTACCCAATTTATTAATGGGTAATAAGCTCATAATAGTTATTCCATGAGTACTTATAGAATTACAATGAATTACATTCTCATTGAACTGAATTTTCTCTGTCTTTATCTTTTATACTTTTCTTATTCTCTTTCAATCTCTTTCTCTCCTCCCTAAATTCACATTGGTAGATGTTTTGCAGTTGAAAATGAAAAGCCATCCTAAATTCTCCCCTCATCTTCTTCCTTTTCCTGCTATTTTTTTTTTTTTTTTTTTTTTTTTTTACTTTTCTTTTGCTTTTCTTTGTTGGGAAGAGAGTTGCTCACATCATTAGTGTATAATAAATGCTTGTAGGAAAGACCTTAAATATTTTCAGAAGAAGAAATTTAGTTAAACTCTGCATAATCCTCTCATCACCTGCCACCACCCATCTCAGGGCACCCTTCCCTGATCACATTTTATTTGTTCTTTCTTCCTTTGCTTGCTTGCTCAATCATTTGTTTGCTAAAGGGCAGAACATCTTGGGAGTGAGAACTAAGTACAATGATGAATAATAATTTTGCACATTTAGTAGACATTAAATAAGTGCATATTTTGCTCCCTCCCATTTACATTCCTTTTGCATTTTCTTTTTTGTTTTATTTTTTGTATGTTTCTTAATAAACCCTGGAGAGATGTTACCCAATATGTATGGAGGCTCTAACAGGATTCCTCGGCGGTAGTAAGATCCCTATAACTGGAGGTGCCCAAACAGATGCCCCCCACCTGGCAGGGGCCAAACATCAAATTTAAGCCTCCATTTTTAGGTTAGTTCTGTCTAAAAGACAACTCAAAAGTAGTGTCCTGTGATTCTCCATTTCGGAAAAAAATCTGTGTCTTGTTCTGATTGAAATAAGGGGGAAATATTTGGCCACAGCAAGTGAGGACAGGGAGGTTGGAGGTCAAAGTGGTGACAGGAATACCGATTCCAGGAAGGGGCAGTGGAGCCCGACAGATAAAAGACAAATTAAAAGCAGAACAGCTGTGGCAGCCGCAATTGTCAGTTCCTTCTAGATTAAGGTTTTTCCTTTGTAAATTTTCTTGGGTATTATAACTTATAAAATATATTTAAAGCTTAGAGGGAAGCCTGACAGACATCACGTTTAATTTCCCAACTGTTGAGACGGGCTGGCAAAATGGGCCACCTTGTTCCTGAAATAAATACAAAACCCTGTTGATGTAGAACTTTGTCATCTTTTGAAACAGCTTCAGTGATTTCCCTGAGTTCCAGGGAGAGTCCTTACTTGTTCCTCGATGGTGCCTTGTATGCATCTCTGTTACTGCGTTTTTCACACTAAACTGTAGTGGAATGGTTTATTTATCTGCCTCCCCTATTCTACTGTAGGTTCTTGAGGGTATGGGCCATGTCTCATTTGATTCTATATTCCTAGTACTTAGCATGGTTCTTGGCATTTGGTATGTACCCAAAAATTGCTTAGAGAACTAATTAATATATTAATTTTTGCTTCCATCAAAAATCAAACAGGTGAAAGAGAAGTCAAAGAATTCACAAATCATGCAGATGTTTCTAAATTTCCAGATCCTACATGTAATATTTACCAAATTCTCTAATAACTAAATTTTTTAAAGTTTTTCTTTTTCTATAGGAAAAGATTCAATCTATCAATCACCTTAAGTCTCTCTAAAAAAGACTTATATACTCAAAGTCTTCATTCGTATGTCTTCAGAATACTCAAACTAAAATTGTACAACCAGGAGTTTTCTAACCATGCACAAGACAGTCTAATTACATTTTGTAAATTATGTTTTTTTTGTTTTGTTTTGTTTTTGAGACAGAGTCTCACTCTGTCACCTGGGCTAGAGTGCCATGGTGTCAGTCTAGCTCATAGCAACCTCAAACTCCTGGGCTCAGGCGATCCTCCTGCCTCAGCTTCCCAAGTAGCTGGGACTACAGGCACATGACACCATGCCCAGCTAATTTTTCTATTTTTAGTGGAGATGGGGTCTCACTCTTGCTCAGGCTAGTCTTGACCTCCTAAGTTAAAGCGATCTTCCCGTCTCAGCCTCCCAGAGTAATAGGATTATAGGCATGAGCCACTGTGCCAGGCTGTAAATTACATTTTAAAAGGCAATGCATTAACAAGAAGGAATATGTAAATTGAAGAGCAACTAAGTGAAAGAAGGGAAGGGAGAGAAGGAAGGAAGGAAAGAGGGAGGAAAGAAGGAGGAAGGAAGGAAAGAAAAGAAAGAAGGAAGAAGAGAAAGAAAGAGAGTAAATACATTGAGTGCAGAGGGGAGCTCTGAATGCCAGAAAAAAAATTAGGTATTTTCAGTACAGAAATGAAAATGGCTGTTCCATAGAACAATCATTTGTTATATGATTAAATATATACAATGGCTGGTTTTATAAATCTGACCTCCTGGGGATCAGAGGCCTGGAATTAAATTTACGTTCAATCTAATACAACTTGGATTCGAAAGCTGGTAGTTAATCCAAGGGACATTCTATCTGATCATTTTCACGTTTGTCTTTCCATGTTTCTCCACGACTAATCAGACGTGATAACGTAAGATCCTTGCTACCGCCAGCTGATACAATCATTCTT
>CAUYRT010059109.1:0-87500 GCA_963574885.1 Lepilemur ruficaudatus
ACACCACTTATATTATCCTGGATTAAATAAACTTAAGCCCACTATTCAAAGTGAGGTGACACAAGACCCGAAGAACAGGCCCCACTTGTACTCGCCATCAAATTGGTATTGACTGATTGACACTATGGTGCTTAAATGGTGACAGTGTTCACTGGGGTTTTTGGGGGTGAGGGGTGGACCCACATCCGGGGGATGTGGTGAGCACTATGAAGGGGAGGGGTGTGTTTGAAGTGTATTTGGGGATGGGTATTAGGGGTTTCAATGGTGGGTGGGAAATCCTCTAAAACTGATTTATGTGAATAGCTGTACAACTTGGTAAATTTACTAATAAACATTTAGTTGTACAGTTAAAATGGAGTAAAGATATGATATGTAAATTACACTTCAATAAAGACAAAAAAAAAACAGACAAAACTTACCCATCATGTTAGAAATCAGGATATGGTCCCCTTTGGGGAGAACATGGTGAGATAAAGACTGGGAAAGAACCCAGGTGGAAGGAGGGGCTTACTGGGTACAGTTCCATTCCTGGGGTAGTATCATATTTTTAATCTGCACGGTAATTATACAACTATGTACATTTTATGGTATGTCATCAAACTGCATGCTTAACCCTTGTGCATATATACTTTAAAGTGTATATAATTTAATTATTATAAGTTTACTTAAAAATTTAACCACAAGCACTACGAAGTAGAGCACTGTAGTCATCAAAACCAGTCAGACTATAATGCAGGCTGACAAATTTTCTGCAAGTCTTACAATCTTAAGGCATCATTCAGAACTTAGGACAATATCCCTTGGTTCACCAGTTTCTTTAGAGGGTTTTTCAAGTATCTCATAGCTAAGGCCTCCTGGAGTTGTTTTGTCTTTGACAAAGCTAAGAAATCTGGCAGCTGCGGAAGTCTGAAGCTTTAGTCATTTTCTTCAAATGTCCCTCCAGACCTTGAGCAGTAGAGACGGCTAGTATAGGAGAGAGGGCAGGGAAGGGCTATTAAATCTCAGCATGGGAAGGGACCCCTACAAGTCATTAGTCACCATATTCCACACGCGGGAGGCAGCCTGCAGCATTGTGGCAGGTAGGCACTTAGCCTCTGCTTCAACATCTTCAAAGTCAGGAAGTTAAGACAGCCTATTCCCTGGATGAAGAACTTTCCATGTCTGCAAATCAGTCTTTGGAAAGCTCCCAAATCCACCTCTCTTTAACTCCTACCCTTTGGATGTGAAGGAATAAACTTTCTCTAAATAACAGCTTTTCAAACATGAGAAATGGATATCATGCTCTCCAGATAGTTTCTCTTCTTTACACTAAATATCCTTCAATCCTTTTCACACTAAATTAGACACTGTCATATTGAGAAAAGAAGCTTTTTTGTTGTTCCTTGAAGGACTTTGAAATCAATTAGATTCAGTTTATCAGAGGTCCAGGTAAGGACAAACTCTATGCATGAGAGATGAGCATGGCCAGGCCAATTTTGTGTATATGCAGAGCAGGCTGTTGTCTGTTCTATGTGATTTGAGGGGCAGAGAAATTTTCTGTGAGTAAAACATTTTCCCCACTTGCCTACACTGAAATCTGGAATTCTCTATGAATCACAATTCTGTGTTAAGGCATCAAAGATTACTACGAAAAGGCAAATGTTATGCCATGATCAAACAGGAACATCAGAGAAGAAACTAGTTATTGAGATTAAATAGAAGGCTGAGGAAATAGGTCATGGGGCAAGTGCAGTAGAGGAGAGTGGGGAGGTCAGAAAGTACCTGGAGAACGAGACGACTGAAAAGGGCCAACCCAGGAAGGATGCCACAGTGTGGGCCACCTGGGAACTTGGCTAAATGAAGGTATAAACACCTAGAAAGAAAACTAAACTGAATGGGGGGGAAAGAAATGGACAGTTTGCCAAGAGCTAGCTCTTCCCATAGGCATAGATAAGTGACCTTCCTTCCATCAGAAACTCCCTGATCTAGTGGATGGTTCAGAAGTAAGAGAGACAGCTCTCTCCCTCTCCCTCTTCCTCTCTCTCTCTTTCTCTCTCATATCTATACTTCCCTCTCCTTTCCTTTTTGTCACCATGCAGTTGGCCCACCTGGAACTATGCTTGCCAATGAGATCTGCCGTTCCCTAGCTTCCAAGCCAGTGAAGAAATAAGTGGGTAAATCACACCAGCCCTAATCTGCATCCAGCTTCCCTGGATTTAGCGAGGGTAGGAGGACTAGGAAGCCCCATTTGGGCTTCAGATCTGAGCTATGTACTTAACAGAGTTAGGCCAACTACATTAAGACCATATGCGAGAGGAGCATTTACTGGGCAACTAATGAAGCTGCATTTCAAGCCCATATGGTCCAAATTGTCTGTTCTTAATTGCCAACAACTCAAATACAGTAGTAGCAAAGGTGGGAAATGGGTACCCTTAAATTCCAACTGAAGTATATCAATAAGTGAGATTAGTTCTTTTACAAGCGCTTCCCTCCCTAAACATTTAAGCCAAGCTCTTCTGGGGATAATGTGGTGAAACCAAGTAAGAGGCTTTATAAGGAGGAGATTTCAGCTTCTGTGGAATTGATTTCATAGATAGCATCTAAAAATAGAGAATGCCTAAAATACTTGCAAGGGTGTGGGGATAAGGGATGTACAGTTTCACACAATAAGGAAGCGGCAAGGTCAGGAGTAGGACACACGGTGTCTGCCTCTTGGTCCTAAAGCTCTACAATGTACTTCTGCCTTGCAGACACTAGGACTAGGCATTCTAGCCCCGCCACTGGTGTCGGTGATGTGTGCTTCAGGGCTCCCGAATCATCTGATGTAAGAAGCCATTCATTCTAATCTGCTCACATGGAAATATAGAGAAATGAAAAATCTTACTGTTCATTCCACAAATTCTTTGGTTTGTCACGCCCACACCTGGGACCATATGCAATGAATTAAATTAAGAACAACTGTTGATTTAATGGTTGATTCAGAATTTTTTTTTAAACCAACCAACACTTCCTTTAGCCAGCTCTGTTCTTAAAAAGATAATTACGCTTTGTGGGAGACATTAACCATAGCCCTAGGTAATGGATTTTGAACTTTGCAAGATTTACGGCTGCTTCCTCCTATTTAAAGACACTCAGCTCAGAAGATTGCAAAACTAAGTAGAAATGACAATTACCCATCTTCTATTTTACTGAAAGCCTTTGGAACCTGGAAAGTAATCAGAAGAGTTTCTTTCTTTTTTTTTTTTTATCATTTCTTCTTAAAGAAAAAGAACATTGGACCAACCACACAAGTCAGAAATTTAGAACTAGAAAAGGCATTCAAAATCATTTTGCTACAACCCTGAAGACAATGCACAGAATATATCATAGTAAGTAATTATTATGCATTTCATATGTATTTTTAATTTAATGTTTACATCAACCTCATAAGTAGATGCCCAGCCCCATTTTCCAGATGAAAAAAGTGAGACTCAGAGAGGTCACATAATTCTGTTTAGGACACACAGATGCTAAGTGGAAGAGATTGAGGTTCGAATATAGATCTGTCTTATCCCCAAGCCTGCATTGCTAACTCTGACGCAATTTTACCCCTTTCTTCCCTATCCTAAAAGTTTCCTCAGTTATTCTCTATTATATTCCTCCTCCTTCCCCTTCATGGGACTTCTGATCTTGTTTAATTATCTTGTTTATTATCTAGTTTGTATTCTGTGCTCTCCCACTAAAATAAAAGTTTTATGAGGAAATGGATTTTGTCTATCAGGTTCACTGTTACTCCCAGGTCTTGGCACATAATAGTCACTCAGTCAAATGTTTTTTGATTGCTGGTGTGGTGGCTCATGTCTGTAATCCTAACACTTTGGGAGGCCTAGGCAGGAGGATCACTTAAGGTCAGGAGTTCAAGATCAGCCTGAGTGAAACCGCATCTCTACAAAAAATAGAAAAATTATCTGAGCATGGTGGTACATGCGTGTAGTCCCAGCTACTTGGGAGGCTGAGGCAGGAGGATCGCTTGAGCCCAGGAGTGTGAGGTTACAGTGAGCTATGATGATGCCACTGCACTCTAGTCCAGGTGACAGAGTGAGACTGTTTCAAGAAAAAAACAAAAAAAGTTTGTTGATGCAATAAGTATTCATATTCTTGCTCAAAAAGTTAGAATCAGAAAAAGAACCAGAAGCCAGATACCTACTGGCTCCTAGATCAATGCTTATTCCACAGCCATAGTTCTCCACTCACCTGAGACTGGGGAGCCCCTTCTACGTACTTTTTAAAACCAATGGTGCCAACATCTCCTCTCTTTATCTGCCTTTATAATAAACCTCTAACCCTGGCTAAACACCCTCTGTGTACACAAAATGCTCTAGGAAGACTGGGTGTATAGAGAAATAGAAACTCTAGTCCCTAGTCCCAAGGGGTTCACAGTCAAGCTAAAAAGATAGGAGCTATTCCTTTAAAAAACAGCTCCCACTGCAAAGCAACATATCCTAAGTACCCAGCGAGCAGCTGTTTGTCACAAACTTTATCTTCCTGCAGAAATTTCGGTTCCAAGGAAATCTAAAGCATCGCTAAGGTGAGGAGAAAGGAAGACTCCAATCTGCCAGCTCTGACATCTCTCGCACCTGCTGTTAATCACACACCTGCACTCAGGCATGATTTAGTGACTCCTGTGATTGGCCATTTCAATTGCTGTCTCTGTAGATCACCATCCCAGCTGAATATCCAGGGACCACATTCATCAGAAGCATAATTTGGAAGGAACATGACTGTTTTTCCAAAGCTGGAGGGATGCATCAGTGAGAAAAATGGGCAGTATCTTTAAAGGAAAGTTGGTTATTTCAGATGACAATGGATAATGGTTTGCATTTTTACTATTAAAAGGAAATCAGCAGCTCCTCAGGTGTGGTTTCAAAAGTACAAGGGTATTTATTTTTTGCCACCCATGAAAACAAACATGATACTAACCAGGAATTAAGCAACGGTCACTGCAGTACACAGAGAATACCAGAGTCCCCAGTACCTGGAAAATAGGCCAGTGAGTTAGCTGTGTGATGTCAAAGGCGGCAAGGTCAGGTGGCAAAACCCTGTGCTGAGAACCCAGTGAGCTGGTGCAGTGGGTGGCTTCCTCTCCGCTGGCTCCCCAACTCTGCCCACCCAGGGACCTTGAGAGAAGCCATGTGGCCCAGGTTGAAGCAGTTACAGAAGCCTGTCCTTCATCCCCAGTGACTGGTCCAACTAGGTTTATCAGAGCCCTTTTCCAGTATTTTCCTTCTGGAGGAGGAAGGGAAGAATCCCTCTTTCTTCTCTGATTATGAGATATAAAGCTATAACCCAGAGCTTCCTGCAGCCATGTGGAAGAGTCTGAGCCAACAAAGCCAGCATCCAGAGAGAATCTGGAACAGGAGACAGATATATAGAGAGAGTTAATTCCCCAGTTCAAGTCATAAAAGATTCCACAGCTGCCTGTCTCAGTAGCTCTTACATAAGCTACCCAGGGTCCTTCCAATAATTCTTTCCCCACCCTGTTTTTTCTCAAGCAAGTTATTACAGTTAAATTACTGTCACTAGCAATACAAAGATGACTAACACAGAAATTAGTATCCAGAAGTGGGGCAGTACAATGACTGACCCTTAAAATGGAATGGGCTTAGTTGATATAAGGTAGAGGCAATGAAGATCACTCCATTCGTAGCTGGGAAGTCAGAAATCCTCCTTATATGAAAACAAAGCTGATGTTAATTATTACCTGTTATATCTTGGCAGACAGCTTATGATACCATTTTAGTGGTTTGGTATAAAACTATTAAAAATGAGAGCATGCTGGATACTTCTTAAGGCATTCAGTAAGGTCTTTCAGGAGGAAACTAAGCCTCAATCCAAATTGGCATTTCTTAAAGGGAGTAGGAAAAAATAAGTTAGACACATGGTATTGTTGAAACAGAGGCTCCTTCTGTCTGTGTCTAGTGATCTAAAGGGGCTGAGGGTCAGACAACCATGCTGCCTGCAAAACCATCAAAGATGAACCCTCCGCCCCACAGTAAAGTCATTGCACTGACTTAAGAAGAGGGGATACCCAGGAGTAACCCAGAAGTGGAGAAAGCCTGATCATCCAGGCTTCTCCCAAACAACTCCTACTGTGCACTTCTCCCAGAGAAAAGGTAGTAATTTTGCCCATCAGAAGGTGCAAATAATTGGGATATACCGGGGGCCAGAGGGCAGATGAGCTCTGTTTTACCAACTCAGCCCATTGTTTCAGTTGCTTGGGGCAGGGGCCAAAGGAGAAGTTATTAAAGAAAGCATGGAAGGATGGGCAAAATCCTATAGTTTATTTCTTGAAAACAGAAACTTTAAAGGCACATGGTCCAGAGTCAAATATTATGACTCAATAATATTTCTGGTTGGTTATAAGTCAACAGAACCCAAAAAAATGAACTCAACATTGACATTCAGCTAGCTCTTTAAAAGAGGCATTTTGCTGGAGAAACTCCTAAACTGGAATCCTGTAATTGCTTAATCTCTAAAGTAATCCCTGGGTCCCTATGACCGTAATAACAAGGGAGCATCTCTAAGAATATAGCTTTCCATGGACCTTCCTTCTATTTGTTGTAGCCATGGAGGGAAATGACTGAAGAAAAGAATGCAAAAGACCTAACCGTAGTCAGGACAGAGAGTCAAAATGGATATGCCTTACTAGTCCTACTGCGTGGAGTAGGACTTACTCCTACTTCTCTGGAGTTGTCCTTCTATATGTTGCTTATATTTTTTCTACTTTTCCAAACAGGAATTTTTATTGTGGCTATTCTTCTTTTCCTATGTTGTTGTTTCTTGAATGGGTTGGAAATGGTAAACTTAGTCCCAATGTCCACAGGTTTCAGAATCTCAAGCTGCCATATCCTACCTGACTGACTGGTAAGTATTGTCTTAGTTCATTTGCGCTGCTATAACAGAACACCACAGACTGGGTAATTTATAAATAACAGAAATTGATTTCTCACAGTTCTGGAGGCTGGGAAGTCCAAGATCAAGGTGTCAGCAGGTTTGTTGTCTGACGAGTCTCTGGCCTCTGCTTCCGAGATGGCTCCTTATTGCTGCATCCTCTGTAGGGAAGGAATGCTGTGTCCTCATGTGGCAAAAGGCAGAAGGGAAAGGTTGCCAGGACACCATGTGAAGCCTCTTTTATAGGGGCCTCAATCTCACTTATTAGGGAAGAAGCCCTCATGACCTAATCACCTCTTAAAGGTCCCACCTCTCAATACTATCACATTGGCAATACCTGAATTTTGGAGAAGAACACATGCAAACCATAACAAGCATATTACCCAAGACCCTGCACTTGGCAATGTATGCAATAACTGGGTGATAGTTTGGAACACTTCTCTTAAAGGAAGGTGAGTATATTTGTGATTACACATGGATTTACTGCTTTTGTAGCAGCAGTTGGAATTTTATATGGCAAGACAAGTGTGTGTGGATTGTGATGTCTAGGGGAATCAATCATGGAACCTCACGCCAGCCATAGAAATGGTCCATGATGGGACCCAAGCCAGGTCCATCAAAGTTATTGCCTAGGTTCTTTCTGCCGGAGATTGTGGGGAACATTTCTCTTTGTTCTTTGGTTATAATCAGGAAAAATGTAGCCTCAGAGCTGCTGAAAGACAGGGTCTCCAGTACCCCCAAGGGAGCATTTGTGCAAAATAGAAAAATGTGCCTCTTTCTCAAATCAATTTACTTATTTTTTAGAAAAAAACAAAATCACTTGAGTGCCATCTGCTGGAAATCTGCCATAATAAACATCCAAATCTTTGCTGCCTATGGTATGATTTGTGACCAACCCTTAGATGAAGCACAGTTGAACACTGCACACTGTACGTGGCAGCCCCACTGATAACCAGGTCCCCTACGACCCAGAGAAGTTTGACCCTGTGATTCCAACACCCCTAAAGAAGCACATGAGAAAACCTGAAAAATTCCTGCAGGTTTCAGGTTTTTGGTTCCAGTTCCAAAATTCTCCAAAGCTGAATTGGCTCATACATCCCTTTCTTCCATTCTATAAATAATTCTAAACTCCTTGTAATATGTTCTTTTCCTCTTAAGCTACTAGCTAGTTTAAATTGAGTTTTTGTTCCTTAAAATCAGAAAGAATCCTTGCAGATATATAAGTTTTACTCACTATCTATCCATAAGAGCTTAGCTAAGTCATTTGATTTCTGTGAGCCCAAGATTCCTGAGCTATAAATTGAGCAACAATGGGGGATGGGGGAAGCATATAAGATAAACTTGTGTGAAAGGTCTTTGAAAGTGCAATGTGTTGCACGATGGAAGGAATTCCAGGACGGCAATGAAAATGAGGATGAGGATGAGATAATTGAGAATGAGCAAGAGAAAATGCTAAACCTATTACCATTATTTTTCTGCTTTCCTGTCTTTCTTCCCAGCATGGGGTGAGGGGAGCAGTTAATGTGCAAGGAAGAAAAAGCAGACAGAGAAGAGGACTTCACAAATTTAAGTCAGATTCAATAGTCATAAGAGGATGCCTTAAGTCAGAATCAATAGGCACCAGAGGCTCATGAGTCTGCCTTGATCTCTTCCAATAGGAAGAATTTAACATGAATAACCATGGAGATAATAAGTATGGTCCATAACCATGAAAATGTGTCCATATACAAAATCAGTAAATTAAATATAAAGTCTGAGATGTCTTGTTTTCATCATCACAATCTGTTTAATCAGCTACCTATTACAGGTGGACCTTGACATATCAATAAGTTGATGAAAATAATACCAAGATTACTCTCAAAAACAAAACAGTAAATACAATTAGCTGCTATTACTCAAAAACCTCTACCTATGCTAACCAAACACTTTTAGTAAAGACAAAAAGTCATCAGTTAAACAAGCAATCAGGTTGAAAATAGAGGGTTCAACATACGGCACAATCTGCTAATTTACTGATCA
Organism: Lepilemur ruficaudatus; assembly: GCA_963574885.1. Taxonomy (NCBI): domain Eukaryota; kingdom Metazoa; phylum Chordata; class Mammalia; order Primates; family Lepilemuridae; genus Lepilemur; species Lepilemur ruficaudatus. The sequence continues at coordinate 8,929 of CAUYRT010059109.1, forward strand.
TTAAACATAAAAAGAAACCAGTATTCACTGTACTTTGAAACACCAGACTGCACTCTTTCATCAGAATAATCCAATATATTCCATCCTGACCTTTTCCTTATTTTGCCATACCTTAACTAATTCATCTGAGTTTGGCAGATTAATTAAGTAACCAGCAAATCTTTATTGAAGCTCACCATTTGCAAAGCCCTGGGCTAGACAGTCTAAGGCCTATGAAAATGAGTAAAGACATAGCTCCTGCTTCAAGAAATGTAAAATCTAGGTGGGGAAGGAAAACAGTCACATGTGTAAGTTAAATCTGCTTAGTTCATTTATTGGTTCATTCACTCATTGATTCATTCAACACTTATTCAATACTTAGGTGCCAGAAGAAAAAAATAAAGCAAACATAGGCCCCTACCTGATAGTAGAGGCTACAGTTCACCCAGGAAGAGAGACATTAAATACATTTAATTTTAACCTGTAATCAGTGCTACCGTGGAAAGTTACATGTCACCTTCAATACAAAAATGTGTTTTCCTGAAAGAGTCACATGTAAGTTGACAATCGAAGGATGAGAGGTAGTTGGCCAGATGAAGAGAAGCAAATAAAACATTTCAGGTAAATGAAAAAGCACTTAAGAAAAAACTATAATGGAAGACACTTTAGAACATTAGAACTAATTAAAAGGAGACCAGAGTGGCTGAAGCACAAGAAAGATAGGAGAACAGATCAAGATGCAAGAAGAAAATGCATGGGGCCAGGTCATTTCACAGGCCATGTTAAGGATCTTATCCCAGTAGCCATTAGAAGCCATTCAAGGGTTCTATCAGTCACATTAGCATTTTATAAAGATCAGTCTGGCTGCCTATGTCAGGAATGAGCTGAAGGTTGGCAAAAGCAGATTTGGGAGCCAGTCAGAAAAGGTGTTCCAGCACATAAACACCTGGCTGCATGTGGCCGAGTCACACCAACAGCCACCACCTCACTGTCAGCACCACAGCCCTTGCCCAGCTCCTACTGATGTGATCAACCCCATAGGTTAGAGGGAAAAGCTTTCCAGGCACCCTAAAATGAAACTCAGAGCATACTCTCCCACAGAAACTGTAAAAGGCAGTTAGGTTCCATAGTTTCATTAGTACTTCAGTTTAACTTTTACAGTGACTTTGTTTTTCATTCTTGAGTAGTTCTATGAAGATATTGAATGGGTTGAAATATTAGTTCTGTGGCATAGGCAATAGAAGCTAAAGCTGCTTCCAATATACCAAAGGCTTTAATGCAGATAATAGACAGATACTAAGAGGTATAGTTTTGTGTTGTTCATGTCAAATTCTTGTCTGCACTCAGGAAATCAATGAAGCCACAAGGTGTTGGAAGAGACAGGGAGGGGTAAGCCTCGGAGCAAGGAGGCTATCCCAAACAGCACCTGTGTCCAAAATGGATAAAGACTCCTCTGCCTCTGGGTAGCAGTGGCACAGCAGAGCACAGAGTATAGTGAACAGAGGACAGGCCAGACTTCAGTCCCCACACCTCCTGACTGGGCCTCCTTAGCAAGCGAACAATCTGTACATTATGTAGCAGCTCTGGCCTTGAAGACAAGGCAAGATGGCAAGTTCTCCGAGATGAAGAAGACAGGACAGGCAGTCTGTGGCACAGTGGTTCAGAGCAAGGACTCTGGAGCCACAGTATGACTGGGAACCTTGGTTTACTGGCTGTATGCCTGTGGGTAAGTTATTTGACCTCTCTGTCTCTTGGTTTTTCTATCTATAAAATGGGAAAAATAATAGTGCTTATCTCAAAAGGTTGTTGTAAGAATTGAGTTAATATTTGGTGCATAGTAATCATTACTTAAGTATTAAGTAAACAAAATAAAGTCAAAGTATAGAGACGATGGGCTGTTTTCCCTGTATAAGGCAAGGCCATTTGCTGTAAAGCAACTAAACATGTAGGAAGCAATTTCTACAGGAAACTGAAAAAGTTTACAGGGCCACCTTAGAAAGAATGAGCCTTTAGTGCAAAAACTGATGCCACCTATGACTATTCCCTTGTCTGAAACACTTCAGGGGCATCCACCACTTTCCAAGATGTTCTGCCTTGAAGCTACTGTTTGATCAGGAGAATCTTCAGCTGCAGTTGCTACATGGAAAACTACATTCAGCAGGTGGCCAAAATTTAGGGCAACATCACTGCTCCTCATCTCCCAAAGTTACCTGAATTCATGTCGAACGCGGAAGAAAAATTCTGCCTTCCCCAGATGGTGAACAAATTCATGCTCCTTTTAAAAATGCTCATTATACTCAAATTTGTTTCTCAGCAGGAAGTGTCTACCTGCTGCTTGAATGCTCAGAGGATTAAGGAAAATTATATGCATACGCTAATGGCTACATTCACTCAATAGTTATGGGAGAAATGAATATTTTGACACAAAGCAACACTTCCACCTTCGCATTATCAATTCAATTATCCCCACACCAAAGTGCATTCCCCACTAGGGAAGATGACTGCATTACCCTCACTGATCTACGTTAACAATTAAGGAAGACCAGGGCAACAGGCAAACACAGAGCAAACACATACCAATCACCTACTTAAGCTACCTTTACCTGCTTGCCGAAGAGCCTTACCACTAGCACCAAGAGAGTTTTTTTTTTTAAAGAGCCCTGGTTGCCAGTATAATCTGAAGTGACCTAAAACCTCTACAAAACATTGATGGCATTCATAGCAGGAAATACCTGGTTTCGCAAAAACTAATTTACTGAGCTGGACTCAAGTCAATGCCACAGTTTGTGGCACCTCATTTCCACACTTGGATGGTCTTCTCTATGAAAGGTGCCTTATTTTCCATATTTACTCTCATGTCAAACAGGAAGGTAGGAAACAGGACTACCTTCAGGAGTTAAGTATGACATAAAACACTTGAAGGACCAGGGTGGATCTCGAAAATGGCACTCAATGCCAGTAGTTTTCAACTACAGATGCACAGGACAAATCCACTCTCTGACATTTTATCTGCCCCTGCCAGGGATTGTTTAGAAACTATAATTTGATTGCCTATAGAGAGGACATGCACTTTCCATTTCTAAACATGCTCTCACCTTTTTCTATTATTTTTTTTACCCAGCAGTGTTCCACATTGACATTATTATCATGCTTACCTCTGGCCTGCTCTTTTTCCTTCTTAAGGGATAAACAAAGAGTCAAGAGCCAATGAAAATAAATAAAATCATGAAGCCCACTGGGTAAGCATGGGAGCGTAAGTTAGAGACACAGCAAAGAGTAAGAAACAAAAAGAAGTGACTCAGAGCAGAAGGCTCCACTCCAACTATCACAAACACCACAGGACACCAAAAGAGACAGGCACTCTTTGCTGTTGTGGACCAGAAGAGCATGATACCTGGGTGCATCATTTTGGCTTAGAAACACAGAATCAGTATGAGTACCTAGGAACTGGGAGTGAACATTGCACACATCAAGAAAGGAGCCCTTGAAGGCCCTGGGCCATTGCCAACTAAGACTCTACAGCTTTTCTCTTACTTCCAATAAATAAAAGAGAAGAGCTCACTTTGGCAATGGGCCAAGAGCCTAGGAATTTGTCCTGCCTGATGGGGTAAAGTATTCCAGGCCTATTCACCTACCTGACAGATATTAAATTGTCTACCAGGCTGGAGCAAACCCCCAAGGCAAGCTATAGTAATTATCCAGGCTGGTTGTCTCTGCCTGGGCTCCTCTTAGAGGCTCATCCTAGTCCCAGGGAACTATAAACCAGTTAACAACTCAAGTCTAATGAATAAACTCCTTAATGAAGATATAAATGCCTCGATTTTTATCCTTTATGATGTACTTTGGGCTCTTTTTCCCTTAAACAGCTTTACTAATGTCTCTGCTTTCTCCTTTTTCAATTCCCACTTTCACATTAGTTTCTGGTCTCTAAATAACAGCTACTGACTGTCTTGGCTCTTTAAATTCAATGCCCTTATGCTATCTGCTCCTAATCTTTCAGGGTGTTTTGTGTGCTCCTTAGAAGTACCATTGCCTAACTGTGAGGAACAGAAAAACCTGCTGAGGTTTTCAAGTAGAAAGGGCAGAGGCTGCATGACTATCTACATATATGGAAACAGAAGAAATGCCACGATATTTGAAAAAGGCAAGGGTGGTCACCATATTTAAGAGAAAATACAAGAAAGGTGACTGGCAACCATTATTGTGCCTCATTGTTCTCTGCTGAGGGCAAGATTCTTGCTGGAGCTGTTAGACTAAAGGTACAGGATGTCAGAAAGGTCATACATAAATATCTGAAATTCCTCTTTACTTGTCAAACCTTACAAGTTTATTTTAACTTAAAACATATAACTATATATCCATTCGCCATGCTTTCTTATTTCAAGCCTATACAAAAAGAAAGAGAATAATATCACTTCCATGTACCCATCTCCCAGTTTCACTAAAAATCAATATGTTACCAAGATTATTTTATCTGTTTACACATCCAATTTACCCCCACCACTCTGGATTAACATGGGACAAATCTCAAATATTTAATCATTTCATTACTTCTTAATAAGAATTTTTATAAGATCCATGGCTGATGAAAGGTGCCCAATACTCATTTCCTTCACAAAGAAGGACCAAAACAACAAACAAATCACTACACTTCAAGTAGAATGTATAGGGGAGAACACTTAAATTCACAAGGCAGTGATGAAAACCCTCTGAAACACAGAAACTCAGCATGACAACATATAGAGGGAAGGGAAGCGCCCACATGAGATAGGCTCAGGGCCAAAATATATTTCCCATTGTGGGTAAAAGGTACATGGAATATCCCCAGCAGTCCCCATGACTGGAGTCCACATGGCTACATTCCTCCAAAGAAGGAGGCCACGCTGGGTCCCCCGACTACTCACTGGGACCCAAGCTTCAATGGCACAATACCATTTTGAGAACAGAGCCACTGCTAAAGTGCATCCTGCCCTGGGAGCCAATATCCCTGCATCTCCACTTTCCTGAGGCCCTGACATAATCCTGCCATGCCCACACGAAAGGCTGTGATGCCAGAGCCCAGCTAGACCCAGCAGTACAACCATGACCCCAGCACCTGAGTTCACACAGCACCCTAGGCCTAAGAAACAAGCAGTCCAGCACAAGGGGGAGGCCACACCCAAGACTGCAGAAAACAACACAAACACACACACACACATATACACATAGAGTGCCTGAGGACCAGCCTGCCTGGTGGCCCCCATGTCCTACAAAGTTATGCCACTGCCTCCAAAAACACTCTCAGTCGAGGCCACTGAGGCATTTTCAGACACTACTGACATTGATTATAGCCAAAGAAATCACACAGAGACTATGCTATTGTACCCACTCAGAATTAGAACCAATGCATCCTACCCAACCAAAACTATAGGTCACACGTACAAGAAAAAGTCTTTCACTACAAAAGCTTCTCCATAAAATTGAAAGACACAACTCTTTGTGTGTACACACAAACACACAACTGTTTGTGTGTACACAAAGCCAATTATTTGTGTATACACACACACACACAGTATGTTCTGTTTCTCTAGAGAACTGATTATTGTGATACTGTGATAGGTCTGCTGGAATGTATGGCCTCTAACCTGCTTTCTGTCCTGAGATAGTCTGGGCCTGTTGTGGGCTAAATCCCTAATGCAATCCCGGATCTGGAATATGAGCACCCACCGATAACCAGCAGTTTATAAATTTCTGGGGAGGATATGGTGGTGTCTAGGAGGTCCTATGAACTTGAGGAAAAAGAGGGCCAGGATGAAAAGTCCCACTATTGGAGGATTTGTATTATTCTGAAAGCAAGATTTTGCTTATAAAAAATGCCTCTAGTTTGATGGCTTGAATTACCACTAATAAGTGCTGTTCACAATTTCTCTCTCTGGGTAAAGCTAGATTTTGTGGGTTTGGCATTAGCAAAGACTTGCAATGACTATGCAGTGCCCTGATGCCCTCAGTGCTCTAGGTGGTGGGAGGAAACTTACGTTCTCTAAAGGCAGTCACTGAAAGCAAAGAAAGTCCCAGCACACAGAGAGCATCCTGCTCATATTAGTAAAAAAGAAAGCTTTATAAGTAGATTCTGTAGCTGAAACCCCACCTGGAAATCTTTGAAGGGCACAGGTAAGGCCCTGACAAAATTGTTAACTACCTTGTCTATCAACCTTACCATAACATTATCTCTTTTTTAATTACCTGAAAGATCCATTACCAAAATGCATCCATTGCCTTTGTGTTAGAGAATGAGCAAGAGAAGAAAATGGGTGTGGACCAGGACAGGGCTCCAGCACTATTTAAGGGTAGCAGGTGGAGGTGGCGTTAGTGGTGATGGACATCAGATAGGTGCCCAAGATCAGAATAGGCAATGGGCTAATTCCATCGGCTAGATCTTAAGGTTATAGAGTTTAAGATCACAGAATTGGTGAGTAGAAATGCTGATGTGCTTCTCACTCAAGGTGGGTGCCCTGGGATCATAATATGGCAAAGGTAGTCAAAACGAGGTCAGAACCATACAGGAATTTCTTCTGATTGAGACAAAATCTGATGTTAAATTACATTAATTATTTGTGGTAGAGAGAATGTGTCATCTCCTCCCCTTGAGTGTGGATGAGTTTTAATCCCATGATTAGATGATGTTATATGGCAAAGGCCTCCCACCCTAATATAAATGTCTTATGAGGTTTTCTATATTTAATTTTTATCCCTACCCTTTCTGATCTCAAGTCACATGTCACTTTGGGGATTTCATGTTTGACTTGAGAAATAAAAACAAAATTTTAAGCCCCACAAACAAACCGACCACACTGCCCACCTTGGCCAAGGGGACCCCAGAGAAACCTTAGAAACTAAAATCCCAGCCATGACAGCATGAGAAGCCAGACTCACCTCATCATACCCGTCCCTCGTTAACCACGATTAGGCTTTCTTCCCTACAGGTTAAACAGAAACCAGTCCTTTGGAAAGACTTACTCCACCATTGATTACAACCAACCTTGTGACTACTCCTCCCTTTTGCAGTTTCAACACAGCAGCTGACCAGCCTTCCTTCATGATAAGAGACCAGCAACCATGGAGTGGTTCTGGCCAGTCTTCGAAGGTTGCACACTGAGTACGTTCATGTCCTCTGCTTCACCTTTTGACATCAGAGGGCCAAAAATTCCACTCTTGGATCATGCTAATGCCACCATTTTTTGAACAGGTGACCGATAAAGAGGCATGAAGCTCAGTTGTTTCTCCTTTCATAAATATTCATGACTCCTCCTATAGCTTATTAAATATGTGTATTCAGCCAGCCCACTTAGCATAAATTCCTGTTCCCTTTACCCCTCCCTCCAAGTGCCTGTTTCTGGCTTCTGCCCCGAGGCTTCACTTCCCAGTCAGCATGACTGCCTGCAGGCTGCAACCCTTTAAGAGAAATAAAGTTCTCCTTTCCAGATGTATGAACCTTGGCATTCTTCAGTTGACAGGATGAACTGCACAAAGCTGATGTCATACATGCATCCTAAGCATCCTCCTCTAGGAAGCTTTCTCTGACTGCTTTTCCCTGAAGCTGGGTCAAGTCCTCAACTATACAAAATGCACAGAGTGTATTCATTTATTTATTTAGGTCTCACGCTATTCCAAAGGGGCATGGCATAACTTCTAAAAGAATAAAAGATTTTTTTAATGAATAAGAGAAATTTGAATGAGGGGAAAATGAATTGAGGAAAAGTAAAATGAACTCAAGGTAAAGAGTAAGACACAACATGCCTGCCACACAATCTTTCTGGAAGTGAGCCACAAAATCTGGCTGTCAGCTTTGTAGCTACCAAGTAATGAGAAAGACCTGATCACTCAAGTAATCCACAGTAGTCTTGTTTGCTTGCTTGTTTGCTTTTAAGAACACCTATCCTGGTGCTGTCATCTGAGGAATTTCTTCCTTTGATCCTCATGGAAGAAGTCATGCAGAATTTAATAAGCAGCTCAGAGGAAGGGCCTGGTTTGAACATCTTCAAGACACCCTTTTTGCCCCCATTGACTAATGCAACAAATGCACTGTTTAGGGTCATTTAACCTCCAAAATGGGTAATCACCACAGCAAAATTTGGAGAAGGAGATGCAAGGAGTGGGTCCCAGAGCACATGAGACAGAAAAAGAATTGCTCAGTGATTCAAGATCACAGAAGTGGTCAATGGGGGGCAAATAATGGAACCCAGGATGACAGAAAGAAACAGGCAAGAGCTGGCAGAGAAGGCCCCAGTCTGCAGGAGAAAGAACCTGTGAGAAAAGCAGAGAAGTTCTTCAAGTCATAGATAGATAAAAAAAGGCACAGAGCCAGGAAACAGAACATAGAACTGTCCAGAAATGTTCTCACCAGGGGGGCCTTCGGGATGTCAAATTCCCTATGACCCCACACTCCCTTTGAAGATAACAGAACTAAGGCCAGACAGCACCAGTGTCTAACCCCAAAGTCATGCAGCCAATGCAGAGCTGACATCCTGTGACTCTGTTTTACACTTTTGGTGACAGGAAATGGACACACAAGTGGCCTTCCTCAAGCTAGTTAACGGCTAGCTTGGGTCCAGAAGCCAGAAATGGAAGGTGGATGAGAAATAAGAGTCACTTGGATACAGTAACATTTACTTCTCCATTTATGCAGACAGACCCCAACTAGTGCTGCACATTTATATAAGTGAATAATTTCATTAGTAACCTAAGAGAATTATTGATAGTATTATAGTGATCAATTTATGAGTGCTTACTACATACTAGGCACTCCACTAAACATCCGCTTTGCAGGATCTCACTGAATCCCTGTAACAATCTGAGGAGGTAGAATCTGTTGCTATCTACATTTCACAGTCAAGAAAATGGGCTCAGCAAGGTTAAATGGTTTCTTCATGGTCACACAGCTAATACAGCAGAGACAGGATTTAGACACGAATCTGTTTGACTTCAAATATATGTTCATTCTTCAGCCTAAGAAAATATTTACCCTTCACTTCCAGTGAGCAAGAACAAAGGAGATGCACACACATCTATTACCAGAACAGATTCATTCAGCATTAGGATTTCCCCACAGGAAGGAAAAGGCAGGACAAGGCTGTGGGATACAAATGGCTCAACAGCAAATGCACTCAGGGTCCTGCCCATAATTCAAGTTCGTGACTCTCACTGTATATAATATAAGGATATATGCATACATGTACCTGCAACACAATAAAGATAGTACACATGGAATCGGATCCCTTCCTGGTCAGTTTGCAGCAGGAGGTCATTTGTGAAGCTGCCCAGAAGCCTGACCCAGGGCTCCGTGCCCTGAATAAAAGCAGCCCGCATGGCAAATGTGCTGGCCTTGAGCCAGCGCCCGCTGCAGTTTCTCTGCTGGAAGGCAGTTCTTATTGGACCCTGGTGCAGTTCCTATTTCACAAATCAGAGCTTAAACCTTCTCAAGAGGGTATCGATTTGTGCTATCAAAGCAGCAAGATTCCAGAGCTGGGAGCTGAGGGAGTCTGGCCCTTTTAATCAATATTTTCTTACTCATTAAAGCAGATGTCTGATTCAACTTTTGATTTTAAGCCAGACTCAAAGACTGAGAATCAGTATTCTGATGGTGTAGTCTTTACTGGGCAACAAAACCTGCCCATTGCTTCATCGCTGTCTCTCCCTCTCTCCTTTTTCCTTCTTCCTCTCATTCTTCTGTATTTTCTGGATTTGTTGTTTAAATCGAGGCCTAATAGCTACCTACTTTCTGCCAGTTGTGCCTAAGAGAGATCCAAAGAGCAACCTCCAACTCAAAGCCAAAGCTACCCAGCCCCCAGATGTTCTGAGGATGGATGCATCAGCCCAATAAATAATTTCTGCCTTAATGGATGGCTTAAATCATCTTATTCAGACTGGAACTTCTTAAGATTTGAAGATTTAAAGAGATAAAGATTTGAAGATCAACAAACTTTCCAAAGAATAATTCATAAGCGTCACAGCCTAAATGCCTTCCTGGGAGCGATTTTCATCTAACATTCCCCTCAAACCTCCTGCCCATTTAGGCGGCACTGCACAGGGCAAAGAACATGGGATTTACAGATATGTAGACCTTATTTGGAGCTCCAGGTCAGCCCTCACCAGCAGTGTGACTTTGGGTGAATAATTGTTCTCTGGACTTAGTTTCCTCATCTATAAAATAGAGAAAATAATCCCTGTGTCATGAGATTGGTATGGAAATGGAGTTAGCATAAATAAAGTGCTTCTCGTAATTCACATCATCATAATCATTCATAATCTCATCATCATTGGCACCTAGTAGGTTCTCAGCACATGTTAGGTTTTTGTCTTTCCCTTGGTTCCATCTCTCTTTCCCAGCACCTCCATTCAGTCTTTTTCCTTCCTGTTTCTCCATTTTATGTTCCCTTTCTATAAATTCACCTTACACTCTTCTCCTTCTCACTCTCCCCTTTAACTGAACTTAAAACCATAGAGTCAGCACAGAAGGATCTAAAAGAGTGTCTGCCCTCCGAGATCAATGACATGCCAGGTCATGCTACTCACCAGCAAGGCCATGGGCAGCACTCAGCACTCCCGACTCCCAGGGTCTCACGTCCCAGCCTGTTTCTCTCTTTCAGAGTGGAAATTCCTAAAGGTGGCAGCTCCTTCGCAGTTTCAGTATATCTCCCAGAGCACCAAAGTACAACAGAAAAAGAATTATTGGGATGTGTCTAAAAAATTTTTGTTGTTTCACTAATTTTAGAAACAAAAATAATACAGTTGTCACTAGAGAAGTCTGATATGATGGCATATTCGTATCAGTGAAGCTGTTTCAAATCTGACATGTTTTTTGCAACTCTGAGCTATGGGGTGACTTTTCTCTTCCATCTAATGTTACTTGTGGGCTGCAGCCAGCACATACTGGCACATGAGAGTCAATCTTAGCATCTCTTTCCAACTCTGCATTTGGTGATACCACATCAGTAACTTAAAATTGGCATGGTGGGAATATTTACATCACAGAAATTGGCAACCACTACAAATAGACTTTTTTCCCCCAGTTGTTAAACACTTACCAGCACACCATTGGACAAGTTTTCCACATATTTATTTGTTTGTTTATACAGATACACACATACAGAGGGGACAAGGGGAGAGAGAGAGAGTCATGACTTTTGCACTGATTCCTAGGCAGCCCTGTTTTGTTTTAAGGAACATTTAAGTTTGTTTTTGCAATAATGATTTCCTACAGAAGCCTATAAGCTTTGCCTTGTGTGCACATGATAATGAGTTCAGACTTTTAGAAATTTGTCATCTGCTGGTCATGACAAAGGCTCTATTAACACTCAATCATGTAAATTTGCTCTGCCTCAGCTCTGTAGAAGAGAAGGGGCCTGCTGGGCCACTGGTACATCTACATCAGTTTTATCCTATTTGTTTAAACAGAGAGTGTAAGATTGTGAGGATTTTAGTCTTTGAGAATCTCTGAGTTGCTATTGGCATCATTGAGCATTTCATTGTTCATATCCACATTCAAATAGAGCTCATTTCCTCCAAATACAATACTTCGCTCATAACCAAGAGGCCGTTCAGTGGGTTCTGAAGCCAGACTGCCTGGGACTGAATCCCACTTCCCCTACTGACTAGTAAATCCCTCAACCTCTTCGAGACTCCATTGTAAAATGGGGATAGTGACAGTACCTGCCTCCCTAAGTTGTTATGAGGATTAAATGAATAATACAAACCCTGTGTGTTTAGCACAGTGGCTGACATACAACAAGCTCTCAATAGATATCAACTATTAAGAAAGAGTAGAGATAGGAAGTTTATCACAACGTTAGATATTCAATCACCAGATTTTAGCTGGCTAGCTGGGGTTTAGGCTTGGAAAAATCCTTAAATGAAGGGTTTAGATTATTGCTACTAGAAGCCTATGTCAGTTCTGGAGGGGGTCCCAGAAGCTCTGTGCTGGGAGGTCCTCCTGTCCACTCTTCTCTCCCACTGAACAAAAGCAGGGCTCTTCTAAACTGCAGCAGTTGGAGAGTACAGCTCAGCTCCCTTCCTTATCACAGGCAGGAGCTTATAACCTTAGTCCCCAGGGTAGACACCACCATGGGCTTAGGCAACAGCAGAAGGCCTGCTGGTTAGGCACAATTCCTGCATGGGAGCCTCACCGCCACCTTCTTTTGGCCCTTGCATTCAAATTGTAGAATGCAAACAAGTGAGATTCACATTAGTAAGGGGATTAACCTCAAGGATAGTCATTGGCTATTCTCCAATGTTTTAATTCTTCTCCTTCTAAGCATATGGTAGGATCACACTTCCCCTTCTTGCTTCTTGTGAGGCAAGTCTGTATGTCTCGTTTTGGTCAATAAAATGTAAACAGAAGTGATATGTGTCTTCTCCAACCTTCAACAGCCAACGGGTGATTTCCCTGCTTCTTTCTGCCCGAGACAGCGACTAGAGATGATCCATATGATTGCGTTTCATCAGCTTTTATCCCTGAGTGTGAATAACTTGGGGCAGGACCCCCAGATTCCCCACAATAGATACGCAGTCTGAATAAGATAAAACTTCATTATTTTAAGCAACTGAGACTTTGGGGGTTGGTCCTAGACAAAGCCTATCCTATCCTTATTGATACAACCTTGATTCTACTCTAACTTATTCTAAAAGTATTAATAAGATCTTTGCAAACTTATTTTCTTTATTATTGGGAACAAATTACTTATAATGCCCCTCATATCAAATCTCAAAAAATACCCAATGAAGTTAAAAATTATTGATGTACCGGCACAAAATTTATTATCTATAAGATTCATGTTAAAATTTTTCTCTAAATTTCATTTGCTTAGCAAGTTAATTTATCTTCATTTTCTTTATCCTTGATTAGACAAAGTGATCCATTTAACCTTAACATTTCTTTATTCTAATTCTGTTAAAGATTCATGCCTGAAAGAAATCAAACAAAAATCCTCCACAAGTCTAACTAAGTAGACCTCAGTCAAGGAAATCCAATGGCAAAGGAGCAGCTGCATCAGCATTCCTGCCACCTTCCCCTTGAAATTCTCCCCTTACCTTTGAGTTGCCCCCTCTTTGTCCCCTAATACTGCCACTCCAGTCCCCAGAGATTCAATGCCTCCCCAGCTGGGTTCTTATTGAGCCTATAATTCTTTTCTTTCTCTCTCAGCAAAACTGATGCATAGTGGCATTTTTCAAAAGTAGTTGTTGTTTTTGGAAAGGAAGAAGGATAGAAAAAGTAAGTGAAAACAAACGGAGTGCAATTACCACAGTTAAAAACCAAACTGCTCAGAGGGCCACCATGGTGAGTAACTAGCCTGCGGCTCCAGTCTGGCTGGCAGTGTTCGCAGGCACCGTGATTGCTGCTTCCAGTTTCCGGCCTCCACATGGTGACAGGCATCTTGTCACTTACTACAGGACTGCAATCTAACTAAACTTGCCCCAATCAAGGACAACTGCCAGAACCACTTTCCTTGAATCAAATGTCTTCAGCCTTCTAACATTCTCCCCTTCAGACTTGATTTTTCTGATTTAGGGACACCACGTTTACGATTCGTTCTCAGGATAGTGGGGAGAGGCATCATGAATCCCTACTGATGGAGCCTGCCTGTCCAAGCCTAGGTTCATCGCTCTGTCCATTTGTGTAACTTACTTCCTCCCCAGCACAGTGCACTCGAACACGCATGTGCACACCATGTATGCTCATAATATGAAGGAAAGTGATCTAGTCTCATCAATAGAATTTCCAACATTGAATCAACATATGTATTTACAGTGGCTATATTTTTTTATATAGCATATCAGTTAAGAATGCAAACTTTAAAGAAATAAACACAGGTTAGGTTTCAGCTCCAGCATGTCACAGCTGGAGATCCTAGAGCAAATTTTTTAATCTCTCTAACATCTGCTTCCTCAAGTGGAGAATAAGAATAATATCGGTAGCTGCCTAATAAGATTGATGTGGGCTAATGCACAGAAAGTGAGGGAACGCAGTTAGTATAGTGCCCAATAACTTTCAGCTGGTAGTGTTAGTGGTGGAGTCATTGGTGGTAGTGGTTATAGCAGCAATATTACTGTCTTAAATAAAACAATGAGCATCATTGTCACCACATTTCTAACGTAGCTTCCATAATTCTTCAGCATTTTTCCTACTGCAGCCCCCACAGAGTGATTTTTAAGTTCCTTAGAAATTCAAAACACCTTAGTAATTATCACCTATTCTGCAATATTACTATTACCCACATCATCAGCAAGACATTGTCCATTCCCCAGTGCTCCAGAGCTATTCAGATTTGCTGAGCTGATAGTGATGCTATCTTGGCACCTTCAAAGAGTAAAAGGCTTCCCTTATTTCCTGCCAAACCACATCATCCACTTGCTTGAAACTCATCCAGATTCAGTCCCATATTAGGAAACACATAAGTGCCCCCAAGAGAATTCAAACACTTAGCAAGGCACCGAGCAATTAAACTTTGGTGGCCTGTTTTAGAAACAGAGAAAGCAAAGGATACGAGTCATAGAGAGGGAAAGAGAGAAAAGAGGAGTAAATTTAAGTGGCTCAGCTGGGCTTGGGGGAGAGAAGGAGTGTGTCTACTCATTATGTGCTTCCGTTTGGAAGGGAGTCAAATGTTTTCATTGAAATGCAAACAGAAAGCTTTCATGATTTAGTACACAGGCAAACTCATAAATTAAGACATAAAAGGCCCCAATGTAAACAGGTGCAATCGCATATTACACATCTAGGCTATCGTAAGTCTAGTCTGGTCTCATTGCAAGAGGCAGACAGGGAGACAACCTTTGGGCTCTTCCAGGCCTAAAAGCTCTAATTACAATAGAAGAGCATGTCACCTATTTGGTTCTCTTGTACTATTCTTTTGTGGAATTATTCTTACCCTACTATTCTTATTCTAATGGGGAAGGCTTTGAAAAAGGAGGTTGGACTGAACTTCCTCTTTGACAATTAGCTCATCCCCTGAAGACTCCTACTGCTGATGCAGGGTAGGAGGCCCCCAAAAATAGCTCTGGGTCTTCTTTACTGTATCTGAAGTGTCTGCAGCAGGTCAGACATCCAGACCAAGCACAGTGTATTGAGGGAACACATTTCTATTGGTCAATTGCCAAATATAGGCACTCGTGCCAGGCACCGTGAACATACGAGGCTTATAAAGTCAGGCCTCTTTCTTCCAGATCCTCAGAGTCCAACCACTGAAGGGGAGAAAATTCTCCACCCCATGTTCCCAGGGTGGCCTCGGGACTTTACGCCAAGTCCAGTCCATTCTTGTCCACAATGGTTTGTATCTCCTTTTCAGAGACCAGAGAGGAATTTTCCAATTTCAATAGACACTAGGATGAAAGGGAATAAGCATACCTTAGAGATAAACCAATCAGGTTTGGGTGTGGCAAAGTCATAACATGTAACCAAAATATTTGTACCCCCATCATATCCTGAAATAAATAAAATACCTTAAGACAGGTAGATACAGTAGCAAGATACAGAAACCCAAGTTCAATAGCTCAAAACAGCAAGAACCATTTACTAAGAGGAAATAAGTGCCATTGAGGGCGGTCCCTTCTCTCATCAAATATCTTGTGCTTAGAAGAATTACTAGAAGAGCTGGGAGCACACTAGGGCACAGAGGAAAAAAGTACACCAAACTACAAAACTCCCTTTATCGCTTTCCAGAAAGATTCCTAGATGCCCCCATGGATTAAATATGAGAAGAATGGACAACAAAATTCAATCCCTTTAGCTCAAAAGACCCGTCAGATTAGAAGACATGGAAGAGTCACTTCTGAAAATTTGCCCCAGCGATTCACTCTGATGGTAACCCATAACTCTCTAAGAAATGTTTACATCTATTATAACATACCTGTGAATTTTGAGACCATTTGAAGCTCATTTTTATTATATCATTTATTCTTTTGTGCATTGGCATCCTTCTGAGGTACTAAGACAATCTCCAAAATTCTGATGAAAACTCAGGACCTCTAGAGAAATCCACAGAAGTGGTCTGGAACTGTCTTTTGAACCAGTGGGATGTCTGTTGATCAATCACCATCTACCATTAGCTTAACTAACTAGAAAACTAATCAGTAGCGGCCCAAATGAGCAAATCATAATCTATGGGTTTGCACTGAAATTCTTCAGGACCACTAATAAGAACTAACATGCACTGAATATTTACCATGTGCCAGGAGTAAATTGTGGCAAAGTGAAGTTAAGCAACGTAGAATTACACAACTCATAAGGCTGAACAAGGGTTTAAACCTGGCTGGAAAATGGGCCAAGCAGGAAGACCTGGCTGCAATTTCCACACTTAACCACATGCTGTAGTCTATACCCTCTGTAAACCCAATGACCCACATCAGATCCCACCTTATGTTCCTATCAACCATCTTCTTTTACTCTGAGAGGGCCCACTACCATCTAGTTAAGGATTAAAAGCTTACTTAAGCCTGCAGTTAGGACACTTTTCCCTTTCAAATGTTTGTGAATATATGGCAAGGAAACATGAGAATCTGACTCACTTTTTCTATTGCCGTACAGCAGTGGTTCCCAACTCTGCCTACACATCAGAATCATACGGGGGTGTTTTAAAAAGAAAATGAATGATGTCCAGGAAATGAGCTCAGGCATTCTGATTCAATGATTGTCGCGTGGGTCCTAAGAATCAGAATTTTTACAAACATTTGCCAGATGACTATAATTCACAGTTAGGATTGAGATCTGCTTCATATTATAGGATGGGGAACCCATGTTCCTCTGAACATAGAGGGATTTGCATTCATTCGCTAATGCTGGCATCACAAAATGCCACAGGCTGGGCTGCTTAAACAACAGAAATTTGTTTTGTTTTCTCACAGTTCTGGAAGCTGGAAGTCCAAGGTCACAGTGTAGGTAGGGTTGGTTTCCTGTGAAGCATCTCTCCTCAGTTGCAGGGGTGGGAACCTATGGCCTTAAAGCCACATGTGGCCCTTCTAGATCCTTAAGCGAGGCCTTTTCACTGAATCCAAATTTGGATCTAGGCCACGTGTGGCCTTAAGGCCCCAGGCTCCCCACCCGTGAATGAGGGCCCCACCTTAACAGCCTCCTTTTAAGTTAATCACCTCTTTTAAAACCTCATCTCCAAATGCAGTCACATTCTGAGGTTCTGGGAATCGAGACCTCAACATGTGAGTTTGGGGAGAGGGAGACAAAACTCAGTGCCTAACAAAGGGAACTGGAAACTCCATATGATCTCTTCACCTCTCTTCCTCCAGTCGATTCAATGCCCTGCTGCCTGATGAATCTCCTCAGATTATATCATTCCTCTACTCTAAACCATCTATAACCCCCATTGCATGAAAAATAGTGTTCTAAATGCTTAGCCTGCTCCAACAGCTCTCCACTCTGTGGCACAGGCCCTCCATTCAGCCTCGTACCTGTCTTTCCCCCTGGCGTGACCTCCCACTCCTGCTAAGCTGATCTATTCCCAGAAACTGCTGTTTCTTCTTCTCTGATGCAGAGCAAGTCAGCTCCGGCCAACTCTACTCCTCAACTCGTCGTCAGGTCCACCCGATGGTTCATCAGAGGGCTTTGACTTCCCCTTTCTGCCTACTTTTTCTTTCTTTCTCGACTTTATTCCAGTATAATTGGCCAATAAAACTTGTATATAGTTATGGTGTACAACTAGATGTTTTGATATATGTATACATTGTAAAACAATCACCGCAATCAAGCTAACTAAAATTTCCATCATCTCACAGTTACCTTTTTATTTATTTACTTTGAACGTGGCTAATATTTAGGAACACTTAAGATCTAGTCTCTTAGCAAATTTCAAATATACAATACATTTTTGTTAACTATGGTCACACTGCTGTTCATTAAGGCTCCAGAACTCATTCATCTTACATACCTGAAACGTGGTACCCCTTGATGACCATCTCCCCTTTCCTTCTCCATCTCCCCAGTTCTTTCTTTCACCAGGATCCTTCCTCCTTAAGGGATGTTGGACTGACAAAAAAAGTGACCAGAGCAGTCACTCTTTCTTTTAGCTCAGGAATTGCTCCTTTTTCTTGCCTTTTTTAGGTACCCTTGAACCCCCTCACTCATTCTTTCTCTTTTGTTGAATCCCTCAGCCTTGCACCCCAGCTCCCTCTTCCAGTGCAATGCCTGTTTGGATTAGGAAGTTCAGCCTCAGACTGGTAGCCCCAGCCCCTCAGCCTTTCTCCCTCAGCTCCAAGCACAACCAACCTGAGCAGGAGTGGCAAATCCCTCCCCCTCACTCTCCAGAGAAGACTCTCTGTGGGTAGGGGTCTTTGTCTGCTGTGTTCACTTCAGTGTCCCAAGAGCCTAGAACAGTGCCTAGCACACTGTAGGCATACCGTAAATATTTGTTGAATGAATGAATGAATGAATGGGCACATCCATCATGACCTGGGGGTGATGAATCATTTTCACTTTGTAAAGTAAATCCACTTGTGTTGGGGGGAAGATTCCTTATTTCCACTTAAAACCATCTATCATGTGATGGATTATTTAACACAGTCATAATAACTAGAACCCTGATTAATACTACACAGCATTAGAATTACCCTTTGTACTTTTCAATACATTGTCCCATTTATTATCTCAGTGCATCCTCATCATAATCTCATTTCCCTATTAAAGATGAGAAATGAGGCAGAAAGATAGCAGGACTTGATCAAAGTCACAGAGCTGGTTGAACACAGAGCTGGGATCAGAATTGGGGCCCCATCTGCACCCCACATTCTCCCGGTACCGCTGCTGGGCTGGCACAGCACCTCCACAAATGCCACAGCGCACACAGCACCATCAACCCTCACCTGCTTACTGGGCCTGGAGGGAAAGCGCATGACATCGATGACTTTCATTCAGGGAAGAAATATAAAACTTAGATCACAGGTGCTTTCTCTATACACATTTGGAGTATGCACAAATTCCTACCAAATCAGGATAAGGAAAAAAAGCTATTATTATTTAAAACCACAATTGCCTCTTAAGGAGAAGGGATCCTGCTAAAAGAAAGAAATGAGGCGTGAGTCCTCAACGCCCCAGGATGTGCACAGGTGGACCCAGTGGGGAGTGGAGACAGGCTAGCGAGAGCCGATTATTGTGCCAGGAATCTGGAGCAGCTTAGCTGGTGGTCCTGGCTCAGGGACTCACCAGGCTGTACCATGTGAAAGGTCCACTTCCAAGCTCACCCCCGTGGTACCTGCCAGGCCTCAGCTCCTCATTAGCTGGTGACCAGAGGCTGAAGTTCGTAGCCACATAGTCCCTCTAGTTCAAAGGGACTGCACAAGGGTGTGAACGCCAAGAGGCGGGAATTACTGTGGTCCGTCCTGGATACCACCACAAAACTTATTAATCGTTCAGGCCATGCACGTGCAGGTTCTCCTGGAGATTATGTTTATTTCTAAATTCCCAACTGGATTTGGTCAGATGGATGTAGGTGACCAGGAATACAGCTAATGGGGCTCTGTCTTTACAACAGCATTATTGACTTAGCCAAATCCTTTTAACAAATGTCTGTGAGGCAAGCATCTCCTTAATTCATTGATGTAAAAGGCAGAAGATATGTCAATAACCAAGGAGTTAAGGATTTGAAGTCAAACATCTGCATTTGAATGCTGATTCTGCTGAAGACTAGCTGGGAGACCCTGGGCAAGTCACTTTCCCTCTCTGAGCTTTGCTTTCCTGCCTAGAACAATATCACCTCCTAAGGAATTCGTGTGAATTACATGACAGAATTCATTCACTCATCCCTTTAACAAGCATTTTCAAGTACCTGGCTCACCACCAGTGCTGTGTTCAATGCTTGTTAAATCCATGTCTAAATCTAATCTAATTGTCAAGGGTCTTCCTTATATATCACAGGAAAATATTAGGAATCATAACTGAAAATTCTTCCATGCTCTGTAAAATATTTTTCCTTATTTCATCACCTCCTTTTAATCAAATCACTTGTCTTAGGAATGTTTTCTCATCCATAAACAGTAAATAATTGACTATACATAAAATTAAATATGTGGCTCATTGAGGAACAAGTGACGAGAGAGTGTGGAGGAAGGAAAAATTAAAACAGTGAATATTGTAGGACATTTTCTTTTCTGTTGTTTCTCCTCCTTTGTTCTGTAAAGTTATGGCACCATGATTTAATCTATCACCCAAGGTTGCTGTGAATGATCATAAATATTTAAAGAGCAGATATTCCCCGTATCTGCCAGAATACCTGATATTGTGACAGGAAAAAAATAACAGAATAAATTGTTTGTTGAGTTACAAAGCAAAACTTTTTGATGTTGTTCTCTTCCCACCAAAAATCAAAGGCGTCTGTAAGACTCCTTCAGGCTCTTCCTTGTGGCCCATCAGCTGTGGCTAAATTATATCATTGAGAAACACTTTGCAGGCATCTACTTCCGAGCCCCACCCTCTCCAGTTTCAGTGTTTGTATGCTGGATTCCTGCAGAAATCCAGTAGGAAGAAGCAGCTAGAGCAACACAGGGGATGAAGACGCTGTGTTCTAAAGTCTGATGTGGGCAATCAAAGACAGAACAGCCCTTCCTGTCTACAGATAGAATACAAGCTCTGGTAGGAAGAAGAAAGCAGTTCCGCGTGGTCTATGTGGACAGCAGGAGACTCGGACTGCACAGGATGCTCAGGCTGTTACCTGACTTATAGGTTGGGGCTGGCAGGTGGGAAAAAAGGAGGAGAATAAAGTGAGGCTGGGCCCATGGCAGGACTCCCAGGACAAAGGCAGTATGGGAGGCCAGAATGTACCACCCCAAGATGTGAAGGATTATTGAGCTGAAGGCAGTTAAGAAGAAGCAGATAACAGGAAAGCGCTCTGCCCTGCGTTTGCCTAAAAGCAGGTCATGGATTTATAAAGACAAAGGGTGTCCTGTGACCCCTCGCCCCTACCAGGGAGAACAAAGGCTAACCAGTGAAGACAGCTCTGGACTCTTGAGACAGCCAGGCTGGACCCCATACCCTCCGGTTTCAAGCGGGTTGCTGGGGACACAGTGGGGGAGGTTTGAAAGTTAGAATTGAGTGGTGAGGACAGATGGACAGATCTGATAGTAGAATACTGTGGGGTTTGAGACATGGTGACCCAGAAGAGCACCCACCTCACCCCACCCCACCCTCCCAACCCCCCCTTTCCCTATAGGAAAACCACCCTGTTTGATTAGGGCAGATTCTACCGTAACAAAGAGCCTAGAGCACAGCCTGGGGGCCATAGCAACCAGGCACAGTTCAATGAGGCTCTAGGGCTGACCCAAGCAGAGGCCCCTCCCCGACCCATTCCAGCTGGGAGCGCAGTTTGTGCTGAGAAGTAGGCAGAGGCTCCCTCTCTCCAGTGGGCACATACTCCAGGCTGAGGCATCCACAGAGAGTGGGGCCCAGGCCTCTTCCTCTGGGGACTAGTAGTGGACCCAGGGTGCCCAATTTGGGAGTTCCCTGCCCACTGACGTTTCACAGAGACCCACACCAGTAGAACAGACTTGCAGGCCAGGGGGAGATGTGAGAGCTGGACAGTCAGATTGTGAATCTTGGATGACTCTGTCTACACAAGTAGACCTTCTGGCTGGGTGTGGCCACAGCTGGGGGAGATAGTACTGGGATCTAGTGGGCAGATCTACATAAAGTAAGATCTACATAAAGAGGGCTTGGAATGTGGCATTAGGATATAAGCTTTGGCTGTGGTTTAAGATCAGTCAAGCCACTAGATCTCTGCCCACTAGATGCCAGTATCCTCCCACCCACCCCCAGTCTCAACAACCAAAGCTTGCATTCTAACTATAGACAATGACACCTTCTGAGCACTCTTTTTTTTTTAGCCTACTTACATTTTATTTCTTAAACTCACTACACACGTTCAGGCATGTAGAACTTGCCCCAGTATCGCCCCTTCTGGGTCAAGTCATGTGGGCTCAATACTTTCCGTGTCCCCAGCATGTTGGCAGTGGCTATGCACTCAAAGGATCAGAGGTTTTCGTTGTTACGTTCTCGTTCCTCTTGATCTTTCCGCATCTTCTCTAGTGTCTCTCGCCTCACGGCCATTGCTGGGAAGGGCAACTTGTGGGCAACCTGGTTAAGGAAACCTTGTATCTCTTTGAATACATGATGGCCACCCACCTCTACTACAAGGTGTCACAGCTTATGTAGATCACACTGTATGCAGATCTTAAGGGACAAGGCGCTCTTAGCTCCCATATAGATCATAGCTCTTATAATGATACATTCTAACATAAGTTCATTCCATACATTTTCAACTAATTCTTTTAGCTTTTGTATAAAATACCAAGGTAAAAGAGCTCTTCAGGTATTTTTAAAGAGAGGTACTTAACCTGAGAGACCCCATTTGCACACAGTCCCATGACTGAGCCCAGGGAAGGTTGACCAGATAGGCAGCACTCATTTCAAAATGAGGCCTGAACCCACCTTAAGTCTCTGTAGGAATGTCACACATTATAGAAGGATCAAGTATGAGGAAAATACAGATGTGATGCACTTTGAAAAGGTAAGAGCATTAACTTAAAATGAGACGTTCTTAGTCGGCAAAGAGAAAAAGCAGTATTTCCTTTGTCATGATGCTATAAATTCAAATATGGTCTATGGGAGGAAAACATGATAAACATTGTTATCCATCTAAAAAATGGGAAAAGATGTGAAGCAAAACACTTAGAAAGCTCCATTTGAAAATTATAGAACCTCTCCCAGGGAATGACAAACACAAACTAGTGAGAACAAGAAGGCTTGGGACCAAAGATCAGCTGGCTAACAATCAGAGCAGCACAACAAGACCTTGAAATGCTCTGCCTTGAGAGTTGTTACCAATGTGTTACGGAATTTAGCAATAAAAAATAAAACAATAGGAGCGTTCCATTTTCTGCTAGTATGAAATTCCTGACAGCTCCTCTAACCCCTTGCCATCCAGATCTCAGAAGTCACTTAATGAAACAGAGGTTGGCCAAGAGCAGAAAAACTCTGCAATGATAGTTTTCCTGTGAACCACAAGTCAAAAGAAATAGATACCACCTGACACTCAGCCTCTACTACAAAGAGATTTTTAAAAACATAGGGAGGGCTAACTTCCTCCCTACAGGGCATGTCCAATATCTGGGCAAGATCAGAGATATATTCAGCTTGTTGAGTGAACTGAGCTCCAATCAACAGAGAAGCCTCCATTGAGCTCCTGACAGTTTAATTGTGCTTAACAATTACATCTGCAATTTGATCATATAATCTCTCCTTCTTAATGGCCAATAAAAGGGATGCTTCCCCCTGAGACATGGAAACCCAACATGATTAAAGGAAAAAGGAAAAAGAGAGTCTTTAAATTATTTGGCTCAACCCAACCATGCCCTCAACATTTACATCAGTTATCCATCCCAATCTCCATCAGTTCTCTTTGTTGTGACAGGCAGACTGCCTATGGAGTAGATTGGCAATACACAGAGAAAGCAGTGTGAGTTCTCTCTGAGCCAGTCCTCGAGGCAGTGGAGGGAACATCTCCAAAGTGTCCCCCTTCTGTGGGGCCATAGTAGAATTCAGACAGGTTAGGACAGCCCCAGTGGCAGCCTACCAGTTCCATTTCTGTGAGAACTCAGTGGATTCCCTTTTAGAAGCAATCAGTGGGCATTTGAAAAGAGGCACCAGGAAAAAAAAAAAAAAAAAACAGCAACAAAAACAGAGATTTCCCTGGATTACCTTTTTGGTACTATATTTTTCCTCTATTGCTGTTGTAACAAATTACCAAAAAATTAGGGACTTTAAGAAACATCCATGTATTATAGTTTTATAGGTTAGAAATCTACACAGGATGATCGGTTGGTTCTCTGCTTCCATAAAGCCAAAACCAAGGTGTCAACAGGGCTGCATTACTTTCTTGAGACTTTGGGGATGCATCTACTTCCAAGCTCATTCAGGTTGTCGGCTGAATCGGTTGCTTGAGGTTGTAGGACTGAGGTCAATGTTTCCTTGCTAGCTGTTGGCTGGGGTCATTCTCAGGTTCTATAAGCTGCCCACATTCCTTGGCTCATGGGCTCCTCCCTCCATCTTCAAAGTCAGCAACTATGGGCCAAGTCCTTCTCACACACAGAACCTCTCTGACCCTTCTGCTTCATTGGGAAGCTGGGAAAACCACTTTCATCTTCTTCCACACCCCTCTGACTCCAGCCAGAGAAATTTCTTCACTTTTAAGAATTCATGTGATTATATTGGGCCCGCCCAGATAATCCAAGATAATCTCCCTACCGTAATCATAATTAGGTCTTCAAAATCCCTTCACAGCAGTATCTAGATTATCATTTGATTAAATAACCAGATGATAAGAATCTTGGGGAGAAGTCTTTAGAATTCTGCCTACAACAGGTGCCCAACAACACAAATTCTGCTGGAGTCTTCTTCCTCGGAGCCAGAGAAGGGCTTCCTTTGGATAAAATCTCTTATTCTAGAGCTAAACACTTGCACAACCAAAAGTATGTATAAAGCCAAAAACTGAGCCAGCCTCTCACTGCATAAATCACATTATTATAAGAGTTCTGTATAGTTGATCAAGCCAGCTAGAAAACGGGCCCACCATTCCCTTTTAGCTCTTCACATTTTCTCTCTAGCCACCACATCTCTTACTCTTCTTAGCAAATTCTGGTGTGTTGACTAAGTGAAGTCTCTCCACATTCTTGCCCCCAAAACAGACTCTAAAGTTGCTATTGCAGGGGCAGCATGTTTTAGTACACATATATTGAACACCTATGTGGCTGTGCCTAGGCTGTTGTCTCAGCTTCAAGTTCATCTTTCTATAATCTGCCTTCTGATTCTGGGGCTGGGACTCTGGAAAACACGTTTCTCTTCTGCCAGCTGGCTCCATGTTAGGTTCTGCTAACAGAGGCCCTAAAAGGATCCTGAAGGACAGAAAGAGGGAGCGCTTGCTACTCACTTGATACTTGCGAATGCCACAAACCTTTATTAAGTGCAAACTATGCGTTAGGAATGATGAGACCCCAAGCGCCTAACTGACTTCCTCAAGTCCCATGGCTCATCAGGAGCAAAGCTGATGAGGAATCCACATGCCCTGGCCTTATGACCATTGCTCTTTCCTTTGCACCATGGGGTCTTCATTCCCTGTTTGATTCGTCAATACTGCACCATTTATATATTCAAGGGAATGCTTGAACCAGCAAATTTCTTAAGCTTTTCAGTATAGACAATTTTAACATACATACGAGTATAATACTGTAATGAGTGTCCAATGTTCATTCACTCATCTTCAAGACAATTATCAACTCAGGAGCAATCTTATTTAATTATAAATTTATAGAATTTAATTTTTAATAATGACTCTTTACCACCAGCTTACCAAATTCCTAAAAATTTAACAATCAGCTCTTGCCACCAAGTACAAGCTAGCTCCAGCCCATCATTGCACTCTTCCATCTCCAATTATTTTTTTTAACTCCAGATGTTATATCGTTTCATCTATAAACATTTTAGCATGTATCTCTAAAAGATAAAGACTCAAAAAACAAAACCACAATATCATTGCTACATGTTAAAAATTCAGTAAGAATTCCATAATATTCCCTGATAGTTCCCTAAGTGACATATAAATTTTTAATAACTTGTTTAATTTAAGATGCAAATAAGATTCATAAACATTTCACTGATTGATATGGCTCATATTAAGACTCATACTAGTCTATAGTTTCTCTCTCTCTCCCTGTTTCTCTTCCTTCTTCCTTCTTGCTCTCACTCTCTCTTTTACCGTGCAAGTCATTTATCTGTTGCAGAAATGAGAGTCGGGGGGAAAGATCCAAGCTGGTTAAGAGAACTGGCTGTCCACAAACTACAAAACATCTGCTCTAGGAACTCCACTGCTATAGACCCTTGTGGCCTAGCCCTTCAGAGTGAGCATCTGCTGATCGTGACAATAGAGCCCTGACCATGAAAATCCTGGTCCTACAATATAAAGATGGGGATTTTTTTTTAAATATGGAAATTAGGCTGGGCGTGGTGGCTCATGACTGTAATCCTAGCACTCTGGGAGGCCAAGGCGGGAGGATTGCTCGAGGCCAGGAATTTGAGCAAGAGTGAGGCTCCCCATCTCTACAAAAAACAAAAATTAGCCAGGAGTGGTGACACACTCCTGCAGTTCCAGCTACTAGGGAGGCTGAGGCAGGAGCATCACTTGAATCCAGTAGTTTGAGGCTGCAGTGAGCTATGATGATACCACTGCACTCTACCTGGAGTGACAGAATGAGATCCTGTCTCAAATACACATATGGAAATCAAAACCAATAAGCACGTTTGGGACAGTTAAAACACAAGGAGAGGCATTCCAGCCCCTGCCACCTGATGGGGAAGGAAATACCCACCACCACTTTCAAAAGCTCGCTACCACCAGCTTTCAAAAACAGCCAAACCCCTGCCACCTTTTGTCACATTCCAGCGACAAGCAGCAGCAGCAAGGCTGAGAGGCAAAGAGATAGCTGACTAGTTTGAGGACGAGTTGGCAGGTGATGCTGGAAAGCTCAGTCTCTCTGAGATCTCATTAGAAAATTTCAACCTTGAAACTTCAGCTTTCTCCTTTCCCACGGAGTTCTGTGTGGGCTGCTGAGGTTTCGGCACCAGTTGTCACCGCAAATGCGGCTTGGCAGGGGCAAGAAGCTCAGGAATCTCTGACATGTTTCTGAAGGGTTTCAAAGATGAACCAGCGCGTCTGCATTTTTCTGTTTTTTTTTTTCCTTCCCAAATATAGTGCCAAGAATGAAAACCTCTCTCATCCTATTTCCCAAACTTGGCAGTTATGACAGTTTTATTGCAGTGCCTTATTAAAGCATAGCCATAGATTTACATAATTAAACCCAGGTCTGCTTTTCTCTCTCCTGCATCTACACCTGTCACTTACTGCAGTGTGGCATGGTAATTCCATCTCCCCTGCACAAGAGAGAACCTGGAGGCTTAGGCTGGTGTCACCCCCAGTACCAGTGGATATTCTCTAATGGAAACAGATGATGAGTTTTGACCACGAGTGGAGATAAATGATTTCCCGCCTTTCAGCAGGAAGCTATTGGCCTTTTTCATTGCATATCAGAGCTGGAAGGGACCTTAAAAACCATCTGATATAGAGGTTGCAAACTGGCAACTTGGGCCTGATTTGGCCCACATATTTTTTAAATTGACCCTGTAATGTGTGTGTGTGTGTGTTTAATTGAAATTAGTTATCAATGCTTAAAATTGAAGGATTCACATGAAAAGCCAAATTTGGGGCTTTTCTTGAAAAAAAAGTCCGTGTTGGTCATGCTGGGATGAGCAGCTTCCCCCTTCCGGTGGGGCAGGGAACTGCAGGTTCTCGCAGTTCTCGGCACCCCACTTTCTCTGCGTCAGCCTGCTGCACCGCTTGTAGCTGACGTTTTTCAGTCGTAGGAAGACTTGAGTTTGTAAGCTCCTTCACATTCGGTGAAGAAGAGAAACTCCACACAGGTTACAGGTTACTAAGAAGTTAATAACAGATCCCCGGCTTCCTAACTCCAAATAGTATGAACAACAATTTCTTTGTTGGAGGTGCCCCAAGACCTGAATTCTGACTCCAGCTCCATCACTTACCAGCTGTGGCATCCGGGCACAAGACTGAACCTCTCTGAGCCACGTGTTTCCCCATCTGTGAAATGGGATTGATGGCAGCATGTTGTCCACCTCACAGGGTTTGTGAGGGTTAATATGTTTATGAAAGGGTTGAGAAAAGCCAAAACCCCTATACAATCTTATGCTTATTATTACTGGTACTTTCATGGCAATATTTTCAATCACAATTTCCAGATCACAAAGACTTTATCATTCCAAAATATTGTTTATTAAGGGTACACCTCAATTCAACTCAATGAGTATTTAGTGATGATCTATCATCAGTCCAGGCTTATATGTTAATGCACAGGAATAAATGGGATTATGAAACAATAAGAACACAGTATAAATGAAGTGTCTGATGGAATAAGTGGCATATGATACATAGTATAAGAAATGAATCTATATGTTGCTTAGATAACATGATATGGCTCCCAGAATTACATTTCCACTTTCAAAATGCTGTGCAATCTTAGAAGCCTGAGATAAGAATCTTTGCATTCCCTATTCTATGGTCTACCAGCAGCAGCATAAACACTACCAATTATCAGACAACCACAAACAGTAGTAGTAACTGAAGTACTTTATCTGAATTATCCCATTTAATCTCTCACCAACCCCATGAGATAGATATTTTTCTTTTTTTTTTTTTTTTTGAGACAGAGTCTCGTTCTGTTGCCCGGGCTAGAGTGCCGTGGTGTCAGCCTAGCTCACAGCAACTTCAAACTCCTGGGCTTAAGCCATCTTTCTGCCTCAGCCTCCCGAGGAGCTGGGACAACAGACATGTGCCACCACGCCTGGCTAATTTTTTCTATTTTTAGTTGCCCAGCTAATTCTTTTTCTATTTTTAGAGGAGATGGGGTCTCACTCTTGCTCAGGCTGGTCTTAAACTCCTGACCTCTAGCTATCCTCCCACCTCAGCCTCCCAGGGTGCTAGGATTACAGGCATGAGCCACCACACCCAGCCAGAGGTAAGTACTTTTTGATCCCACTTTTCCAGCTGAGGAATTGAGACACACAGAGGTAAAGTGACTTTCCCAAGGTCACACAGCTAATAAGCAACAGAGCTAGCAATCTGACCCACACTCACACACGTACCAACATACCACTTCCCTCACTCCTGGTCTGAACCAAGCTCCTGCTATAACTTCCTTCAATCCTGTACATACATTCCCTCTCCCACCCCAACTCCTTGTCTCTTAAGCTTATTTCCTTGACAATTTTTTTTTTTTTTTTTACTAGAGACAGGGTCTCACGCTGTCACCCAGGCTGTAGTGCAATGGTGTCATCATAGCTCCCTATGGCCTTGAACTCCTGGGTTCAAGCAATCCTCCTGCCTCAGCCTCCCAAGTAGCTGGAACTACAGGCATGCACCACCATGCCTGGCTAATTTTTTCTATTTTTATTAGAGACAGGGTCTCCCTCTTGCTTAGGCTGGTCTCAGACTCCTGAGCTCAAGCAATCTTCCTGCCTCCGCTTTCCAAGTAGCTGGAACTACAAGCATACGCCATCATGCACAGCTAATTTTTTTTTAATTTTTTGTGGAGACTGTATCTCATTAGATACTGGCTGGTCTTGAACTCCTGACCTCAAGCAATCCTCCCACCTCACCCTCCCAAAGTGCTGGGACTATAGGCATGAGCCACAGCACCTCTTGACATTTTTTGACCCCACCAGCCTTCTCCTTCCCTCTACCAGCTTCTGCCTCTTCACCTCTTGTCACACTCAAGCAAGCCCAGTCAGGAGTATTTTCCCTCCTGCCTGGACCAAATTGTTATCATTATAAAGATGATTGTTTACTTATTGCCATCATCATACTAATGCTTATTAAGCCCACATTACTGCTGAAAGGGAGTGTGACTTGATCTTCAGTGAGTCATTAAGTGCAACCAACACTCATCAAAGGGATTGTAAATTGATGGTTGTGATAATCCTCCTAATTATCAGTTTCTTTTTGATGCCCTCCTTGTTATCAGCCAGTATGCGGAGCAGTTACAGAACCTGTGCTGTCGAGCCAACCTCCTGGAGAGTCCCCAATGCACTGTGGCTGTGCATGTGTGTGTGTGGGTGGGTTTACACGCATGCAGACATTGATTTAAATTCTGCCTTGTTTCTGGTTATGATTCCATAAATTACAACAAGATGCTCTAAAAGAAAAGCAGGTGAAAAAAGGAAGAAAAGCAAACACAGGATCATAAAGCAGGACCAGGGATAAAATTAAAACTGCAAAAGCACATGTGCTGCCAGTGGCCACAGACTTGACTCTTATGTTTTCCAGAATCCACTTCAAAAAGAACAACTTGATCATTTGCTTTTGCTAAAGAGTCTCGAATAAAACACTTAAGTGGTTGCTTTAAGAAGTACGATTAATATTAACAAGACCACAAGGGAATTTCAATTGGGGAGTCCTTATGTGAGGGACATTATAGAATGTGAATAAGCAATGACCTCAACAATACCCTTACCAATATACACAAGGATAAGATTCATCTCTCGCCTACCTTCATTGTAGACGATGGTAACATAGACAAGCACAATTCAGAAAAAGTAGTTCTTGGAGTGAGAGGAGGAAGGATTAAGGTGTACAAAAGACTGACTCTGTATATATTAACATATTGGAGTGCATATTACATAAGTATTCATATTTAATTTTTTTAAGTTGTTACCAAAATTCACCAATTAAGAGTATGTCTGCTATCTGCAAGTACAGTGAAAAGCTAGTCAGCAACCAAGATTCCTAAAACTGGTAAATGGAATCATAACCGATGAGTCTGTTTCCTGACCCTGCCACTCTTAAAATTCTGGTTGTTCTAAAATCACTCCTAGTTCCAATGTGTGTGCCTCTGGCTCTTACTTCCCCAGAACGCACAGTTTTCCCCATGAGCAGGCTGGAGCCAGGCAGCTTGGGTTTGAATCCTTACTCCCTTTATGACTTTGAGTGGGATACTTAGCCATTTTATTGTCTCAGTTTTTGTAAAGTGGAGGCTCCTAATAACCCCTACTTTATAGGGTTGTTGTTAAGATTAAATATTGATAGATGTAAAACCCATAGAACAGTACCTGGCATACAGTAAGCGCTCAGTAAATATTGGCCATTATTGTTGTTGTTGTTATCATTATTATTATTCCATGAAACTGTGCCTTAGACAGTTTTTGTGTACCATCTTCTCACTAAACAATAGCCATTAATAGCCATGGGTCTCTGGGGGCTTTTGTCCATTTAGCACCTGATAATGCAATCATTAATCTCTAGCTATTTCATAGTTTGCCTCCCTATTAAATTGCAAGTCACAGATATTACCTAGTCCCACCCTCTCATTTTACATTTGCTGAAGAAAACAGAATATCAACACAGTTCAGCAACATCTCCAAGGTTAAACAGCCAGTGAATGTCACACCAGGTCAAGGAGTAGAATCATTCGACTTCCAGTCTAGTCCTTTTGCCATCAGAGCAAGTCTTCCCACTGACCCTGTGGCACACAGTGGTCTCTTTGACTTTCTTATTTATATCCAAGTATACTGATGATTCTCAAATGCTCCTGTCCTCCCCAAACCCTTCCCCGGTGCCACCCACCCAACCTCCTACTCAACATCATCACCTGGTCATCCCACAGGCATTTCCAATTCTGCTTGTCCTAATGGAACTCGTCGTCCTCTTCTCTAATCTGGAAACTCCACCTGCATTTTCTTTGTCTGTTGGTGACCCCACCACCCACACAATAACCCATGCAGAAAACTCAAACTTATCCTGATTCCTCCCTCTCCTTTATCCCATACATTCAGACTCTGCTAGTTTTACTTACAAATTATTTCCCAAATGCATCCTTTCCTAATAATTCCTAAACCACTGCCCTAATTTGGTTTAAACTTTTCTGCAGCCATTTGACTTGCTCCCCTTGAGAAACCACACACTCTCAAGGAAAGAGGAAGGGAAATAGCATCAACTAAAGCCCCTATTGCACGTCCAGGCTCTGTGCTAGGAGTTTATATGTGTGGTGATCACAACTCATATGAGATCCTAATTTTACAGGTGAGCATGCTGAAGCTCACTCAAACTGTTTAGAAATACTGGAGTGATGTTAAAAGAAACCAAGCAGAGCTATTGCAACAGCCTGACGCTATCAACCTCAGGGCCTATTGCAACCATAAGCCCAAGGGAGAGAGGAGGGAACAGTTAGCAGCACCCAGCGGAGAGAGTAGCCGTAAGGCAAAGGCCTTCCAGCAAAAGCTGTGGCCTTCAGTGGAGGCTTGCAGCCAACCACGATAAACTGGTGAGGAGAGCTGGGAGAATAATTATCTCGACTCCCTCTCCTCCCTTCCATTGGCCAAATCCACATGGACGCTGAAGAGCAAAGGAGCTCATCAGTGAATCCATGAGTCGGCCTCTGCAGGCCCAGAACAGGACAGCAAAGAGGGAAGAGTCGACCGAGAGAGGCAGATGGAAGAGATCCGGCAGCCATACAACCAGTAAGAGATGGAGCCGGGGTTTGAACTTACATCCAGGTGGTTCTGCATTCTTTCCCACAATTCTATCAATTTATAAGACTGTGAGGTCTCTATGGACAGAAAATATTTCTGTTGTACAGGGAGCATTCAGAAAGTATTTACTGAACAAGATTGAAACTAGACAGAATCTAATTCCATGGCCCAAGTCAGCAGGGCCTCTCCTCGGACGCTTTGTAAACTGAGTTATGTGTGTTTGAGTTTTCCCTCATCTCTCTTTCCTAAATCACTCCACCTTACACCAAGGCAAACTTCTCTACAAAGGGCCAGAGGGTAAATATTTTCAGCTTTGTGAACCACACAGTCTCTGTCACTACTGCTCAACCCTGCCACTAAAGAGGCAGAGCAGCCAGTGACGATGTGTAAACAAATGGGCGTGGCTGTGTGCCAATAAAACTTTATTCATAGGCCAGAAATTTGAACATCATATCATTTTCATGTGTCACAAAATATTATTCTTCTTTAGAATTTTTTTAATCTTTTAAAACAGTAAAAAACCTTCTTAACTCATAGGTCATACAGAAATAGGTAGGAAGCTGGGTTTGGCCCAAGGCCGCAATTTGCTGAACTCTGTCTTAACACATTCTTTGGAAAGCTGAGGACATCCTCAGGGGCACATCGTCACGCAAATCACGCCCTTCCTGACTTTCTTTCCTATTTGAAAACTTATGTGGCCTGTTCCCCTTTGAGTCTTTCCAGGTGACCGACATTCATCTGAAGAAGTAATGCAGGGTTGGGGGCTTATCAGGGTGCTCTCAGTGAGAACCGTCATGGTAGCTACCATTTATTGAGCTCTGAAAAATGTGCCAGTCACTATACTTAGCATGTGACATGAATGATCTTATCTAAACCTCACAACAACTCACATCAAATTCCAAACAGAAGCAGCATACATGACGGAAACAAACCAGGGAGAATGATGGGGATACTGGCAAGATAGAAAATAATGCTCTGTCTAAAAGGAACTTCAATGCCTAAAATCAAAAAAGCCACCAAAGTAAATGCAGAAGCATATGATTGAAAGATTGACACCGTCTTGCTGTGGTCACTCAACCATGAAATAAAGACACTTCTGTCTAAGAAGGAGAGGATCCTTATTCCCCAGGGAAGATGAACATTCAACTGCCCTCATCAATAAAGGGGAATAGCAGTGGAGTTCTATTGGCTTAAAAGTCTCATTCCCAATGTGCCAAGTAAATGCGTAATTCTTGTCCTTCCAACACTACTCAAAAGTATTAGCTCTAGAAAGACAACATGATAGAGTGGAAAGAACACAGATTCTGGTAGTCCTACAATCTTAACTCTAGGATTTGCCCACTGGGTGACCTTGGATAAATTAGCCTTTGGGTGCCTTTGGGTCTCAGTGTACTTATAACATCTAACTTGCAAGGTAATAGTGGAGATTAAATGAGATCGTGTATGAAAATGTTAGCAAAATGCCTAACTTGTAGTACCCAAGTAAAGTTATGGCAAGTTCTCAGCACATGAGAGTAGGAACGACTTCTCTTCATCTAAACTCAGGGAGTACTGAGCCAAGATTTCTCCTAAAGAAAAGCTCAGAGAAAGGACTCTAGACACCTCTTCCCCAGACTCATCCTGTGACTCTAGTCAGGTCTAGAACTGCCAGATGTTCATTCAAAGCTAACGGCAAAACTTCAGAGGGAGCTGGCAGGATATGTGACAGTGAATTTAAAGTCACTTGCACTAACTCTTTTTGGAATTTACTCAGAGTGCTTAAACTTTCAAAAGCCTTCACATCCTCGGTTTGCATCCCAGAAAGTATAAAAAAAAAATTCATTTGTGGTTTACAAATCTCCCTCATCCATCCCCGGCTCACCCACCTAGAAACAAGAGGGCTTTGACTAGGAATCAATTGTTCACAGCTCGTCACAACAAATCAGACTCAGAGAGACTATTTCCTCACTGTACCTACCAGCACCATCGGCCTGCACCACCCCTACCCTGTCACCTACCTGTTCCCCACATGTGCTTTTCCTGGGTAACAATCATGACAAACATCTCGTCCACACCTGCACCACCCATTTTAAGCTACTTAAGAACAGGGGGACCATAGCTTTTCCTTCTTCTGTGACATCATATAGCCTGATGCAGTGGTGTAGGTACAAAATTGAGGGCCTCACACGCCCACGTAAATAGTTCACATATTACTCTAAAGAAGAGAGAAATGCCACTGACAGTTTTGGAGTAGCAGGTAATAGCATGATAAAAAACAGTATTGTGGGGTGGAATTTTCTCTGGGAGCATATACATGAAACATTGGAAAGAGAGAAAATAAAAGAGGAAATAAATTAAAATCCAGTTAAGAGGCAATTGTAATTAATGGAGCCTGAGATAATGAGGGTCTTAACTACAGTCGTGGCAACAGACAGAGGAAAAGATGTTTTTGAAACACATTCTGAAGATAGGGAATTCCAGTGTCCTTTAGGGTAGGAAACATGGCCACATCGTCTTTGTGACTTCATATACCCAGGGACGATATGCAACCAGCATCACCAGTGCAGCTGTTTCAGCCGTTAAAACGCGGAAACACTGGTGAATATAGAAACCACCCAGTTCCTGCAGCCATCACCCACCCAGCCCCATGCCTACCCCAGCTCCCCAGACCCCTCCTGGAACTCCAGAAAGCAACCCCTCTTCCCAATACAGGAACTGAAGAGTTTGTGCCTGGCACAGGAGAAGGCTTTGAGGATCTTGCTCAGTGCTAAAGCTGATATAATTCCTGGATTAGACGGTCCCCTTGCCAATTGTCCCACATGTTTAATATCCTGCCTTCATGTGCTTAGCCCAGCTCCTGTTCTGTATTAATAGTAAGGGGTGAAGGAAGGAAGAGAGGGCAAGGCTGAGGAAGGCAGAAGGGCGGGAGAGGTGGAGGCAGGGGAGAGAGGCAGAAAAAAACAGATTACGATGACTGGTTGGACCTGGGAACAAATGAGCACAGGAGTCCTATACCACTGTAATCACTCAGACTTACGTGACTGCGTGGTTGCAGTTTTCTTTCAAATAAAAGGAAGCAGGAGGGAAAGTTAGTGTGGGATCAAGATGGATATGTTCTCTTAAAAATAAACTGCATTTGAGCAAAAGCTCAGCTGAGAGAAATAAAATTCACGACGGACTGGTTGAAAGCTGTACAGTCCATCCTTCCTCTCTGTACTCAAAAATCTACCCCTTGGACAGCTCAGGCCAGCAGAGAGCTGTGACTCTCAGGGGCATCCTTCAAGAAATTCCTTTAGGCTGTAGGGTCCAGTGGTTACACTACTGCTGAGAAGCTGCCTTGCTTTTATCATACGGACAGCGAACTGTGTAACTGACAAGGTGTCCTATTTAGTCTCATAAAGCCAAATCTCTGGTTCTTCTGCAGCATGTGTACCGCTGGGGACTCACTTTATGGCCCTACTCTTGTTTTTCTTATTTTTCCCTAGCCGTCTCTAATTTATGTTGTGTTTCCTACCCATCTTTATCTCACCACATGACATGTAAGTGCACTTAAATCCTTTTTGAACAAAGAAGGGACTAAGTTACCCACACTGTGTTTGGACGGAAGATGGGATATCCAGATAAAAAATACCCAGTATGTGGCAAGGATTTGCTTTGCTGTTTTTAAAAATCAGGCAATGAGGATGAGGGAGGTAACAGCTATTTTGAGGCAAATATACGGCCGAGTGCAGTGGCTCACACCTGTAATCCTAACACTCTGGGAGGCTGAGGCGGGAGGATCACTCAAGGTCAGCAGTTTGAAACCAGCCTGAGCAAGGGCGAGACCCCATCTCTACTAAAAATAGAAAGAAATTAATTGGCCAACTAAAAATATATACAAAAAATTAGCAAGGCATGGTGGCGCATGCCTGTAGTCCCAGCTACTCGGGAGGCTGAGGCAGAAGGATCACTTGAGCCCAGGAGTTTGAGGTTACTGTGAGCTAGGCTGACGCCACAGCACTCTAGCCCGTGCAAAAGAGTTGAGACTCTGTCTCAAAAAAAAAAAAAAAAATAGAGGCAAATATAGGTTTTGCCTTTCTCACTATGCCATATATCTCTAATCACTTTGTTGATAATTAATTTGTGTTAGTGACACATGACTACTTTAGATAGAAAGGAAGGGAAGGGATGGGACGTAAATGTCCAAAATCAGCTCTTCATCAGGTTTCAGCCTGTGGGAGGCGCTGTGAGAGCTGCCTACATGTAGAAGCCATGACCTCACGGAGTTTGCCATCTTTGGAGGCAATGAAAATAAGCATACCTTAGAGGAGATGTCACGACCCCTCAAGAGGACTTGATTAACTGCAGGGGACCATCACTCATGAGTACTTGAAGGAGGGGGAAATCCACATTAGTTGCTCCTAGTGTATCCTGTGTTTGAAACGTCCCTTGGTGCTGCTATGCAATAGAATGATGGAGCTTTTGTGCCTTGGAATTCCATATTATTTGGGTTGTTAGCACCTCTGTGGTTGGATTCTCTCCAAACCTGTAGATACACATCACCCTTGGGTGTTTTGTGTTGTTTTCTACAGATGTCACACAGATTAGGTTGCCTTACTGATCATTCTCACAAAACAGGCAACAGAATGGAAAGGCAAAGGAAATCCAAAGAGTGAGCCCAAAGAAAAGATAGGAATAGGTTTATTACCAGAAGATACCATCTATCTAAAGCAGTCATGTGTCACTAACACAAATTAATTATCAACAAAGTGATTAGAGATGTATGGCATAGGGAGAAAGCCAAACCTATATTTGCCTCTAAGCAGCTGTTACCTCTCTCATTCTCGTTGCCCTATTTGTAAAAACAGAAAAGCAAATCCTTACCACGTACTCAGTGAAGTGAGCTATATGAGCATCTCCGGGTGGCAGCCTCACATTAGTATTTGGAAGGATAAGACCTGGTTGGCCCCAGCTCCATGAGGCCATGTGGGTCCCATGAATGGATTCTTTAAAAGCTCTTGGAAAATGTACCAAACGCTACATACACACACCCAGGGATTTACTATTAGGGTGGAAACAAACAGATCTTTTAAGGTGGCTTCAGCAAACTGAGACAAGTCCAGATCAGGAAAGGAAGGTAATTCTGGAGCTGCATGCCTTTTCCAAAAGTTCGGAGCTGGAAACAATTCCAGAAGGTCTATGCAAAGGTCTAGCACCCCATGAGTAGATGGAGAGGTATCATCTGGCTAGAAGACATAAAAGACCATGTAGACAAGCTTGCTAGAACAAAAGCTTAAATTCCAGGATTGACCCTCTAGAAGCAAAAAAATGTGCCAAGGTCTCCAATCTTATTCTATACTCACAGATGCCTATTTCCCACACCCAGAGAACCCCTTCCTCCTGTACCTAATTCCTCTCCAGGCTCCAAAGGGATGCCAGGAAGTGGCCCAGTCGAAAGCAGTCACTGAGAACCTACAAAGTGCCAAAGCACTGTGGATACAGAGTGAAACCGAGTCCTGATTTTCCAGGACTATAGATTCCAGTGAGGCTACAGGCCTGCAGATGATCAATCTCAAAACAGGAGGCGAGTGGTCTGAGAGGGTGAGCAACAGTGGCACCAGGAGCCCTAAAAGCAAGGAACAGCAGCCTTGGCCGGCAGCCTGGAAGCCAGCCTGTTGATGTGACATTTGTCTCTTAGCTATGAGGGACTGAACCAGCTTCAAAAGTCACATCAAGCACACGGAGCCCTGGGGACCTAAATGAGATCTAAAAATTTCCTGTGAAATACACAAAAGATGGCAGCTCCAGCTGAGCAGATGCTCAAGAGAAGCCTCAACAGTGTCATGAACCTCCGAGAGGCCCAAGGAGCCTCCCCTACTGCAGCCCACGCACACTTATGAGGGCTATTATCCAGCCACCCCAATGCTGCACTGAATCAACACTGCCACCAAGGGCCCCACTTGGTGTTCTCCTCCCTTTATAGCTCAAAAAGGAAAAATAAAAGAAAAGATACAAAAAGCTTAACATTTTCAAGATAAGTTAAAAAAAAATCTGATTTTCTGAATCCCCTTGGTGCCTCTCTCTGGTTCACCATGAATGACCAGGGAAGACAGATCCCAGCCACCTTTGGGTTTGGCCATGACCAAAAAATGCCCAGGGAGTGACAGATAAGTGGGAGATTAAAGAAAAAGATGTGGAATTCTTAGGCTAAACTGAGAGTCAGAAATTCTCTAAAGAGTAAGATATAAAAACTCATTGTACATAAAGGCCATAAGTGTAAATTCAGCAATTAGTTGAGAAATAGGACTAGTTATAAACTTAATATTAGTAGGTGCTGGGAATGGAAAGATGAGTGAGATGTGATTCTTGCTGTCAGAGAGGTGACAGGCGAGATGATGAACAAGCCATCGCTCCAGAGAGCAAGTGCTAGTACTGGACGTACGAGATGCTGTGAGAAGCGGGAGAGTAATTAAATGGGGCTCAAGGCGAGAGAAGGAGTTGGGCAGAGCATGGCAGCCTTCCAAGAGCAGCTGACTTTTGGGCTGATAAACTAATTAATACTAAACCACGAATGACCTATACGCAAATGTTTATAGCAGCAGGATTCATAACAGCCAAAAGTACAATAGAAACCATCCAAACGTCAATCAGCTAATGAATGGATAAACAAAATATGATATGTCCGTACAATGGAAGACTATTCAACCATAAAAAAGAATGAAGTACTGATACATGCTACAACATGAATGAACCTTGAAAACTAAGTAAAAGAAGCCGGAAACAAAAGACCATATACTGCATGATACCATACATATGAAATTTCTAGAATAGAATCTACAGAGACAGAAAGTAGATTAGTAGTTGCCTGGGGCTGGGGTTCTGGGGGAAAAGGGTACAGGTTTCTTTCTTTTGAGAGTAATGAATATGTTCTAAAACTGATTTTGGTATCAATGCACAATTCCGTGAATATTCTAAAAGTCATTTAACTGTACACTTTAAATGGGTAAATTGGATGTGAAGTATATCTCAATAAAACTGTTTAAAGTGCAAATGGCCCCTTATATCTTGTTTATTAGTTGATAACTGCCCTTCTACGGGGACTTTCAAAACTTTACCTCAGGCCCACAACTGTAATTCTAGCACTCTGGGAGGCTGAGGCAGGAGAATCTCTTGAGCTCAGGAGTTTGAGGCCAGCCTGAGCAAGAGCGAGACCCCATTTCTACTAAAATGGAAAAATTAGCCAGGCATGGTGGTGTGTGCCTATAGTCCCAGCTACTCAGGAGGCTGAAGCAGGAGCATCTCTTGAGCCCAGAAGCTTGAGGTTGCAGTGAGCTACACAACGCCACTGCACTCTACCTGGGCCGACAGAGCTAGACTCTGTTTCAAAAAAAAAAACAAAAAACTTTACATCAACCATCTGAGAAATGCAAGTATTTCTGACAGCAGGAAGAGTAAAGGACACATTTTAGTCACCAGGGTCTTCTACTTTGCCCAGGCCAGGAGCCCACCAGCACCTCTTGGGGCCTGAGCAGGCTACTTCTCTCCTCGCCATCATCAGTCTGTTCCTGCGACAGTTTTTATTAGCACTATTTTGAGGCCCTTAGAGACATTTCTGTGAGAAGTGCACTAGTCATGTGGAACAGCAGGCTGGAAATATTAAAATCCTCATTACTGCATGGAAAAATAATCTCACACTCATTCTTAAATGAACATTTGATTCAATATGAGTCTGATATGATCTCTCCTCTTTCTGACAATGATCCCAGGATGCCACCATCTGCAGAATATTCTTCTCTCTGAAAACAAGTTCCTGCCTGGGTAATAGAGTCAGTGGAAATCCAAGAGGAGAGCCATATGTCGCACTAACCGTGCACCGCCTTCTGTGCTCTCTCCTCGCTATTATTTTTCATGCCGGTCACTGGTTATGAGTGTTTGTTGCTTTAAGTGATTTCCTCCACAGATACGCTGGATTCAAATTCAATTTAAAAGGGAAAGAAAAAACATAGCAAACAGCTTTCTCATCCAGCTCAGTGGGAATTCAGATTCCGAATATGGCCCAGGGGGATCTTTAGCCATCTCTCCTCACTCACCATTTCCCTTTCTTGTAATTCAAAAGGGCCAGGCTGAACTAGCAGAGCCTGCACGATTCTGTGGGCTAAGCCAGAACCCCCAGGAGTAAGATCTTTAGGTCGAATTCTCCAAGTCCGTACAATAGACACGCCAGTGAATTTTCTTATTTGACTCTCGCTCCTCCCCTCACTCTCTTTCCTGCAGTCTTTTTTAAGTGGCCAGGGGCCCACCCTCTGACACGCTGGGCTGAAGCAGAGCAAACACCTGGGTCAATCAATGTCTCTCTCCTGAAAATGTGAAATTGGGACAAAAAGACCATATATAGTGAGTTGAATTCGGATGTGGGAGCTTAAAGACTGCGTTTGGTGGAGGGCAGGGGGAAGAGCCGGGCCAGCCGTCTCTTAACTTACATAAGAAGCAACAAAGAAACGCATCTGGCAGGAGATGAGAACAAAGCCAAGAGAAGAAAGAAACTGAGAGAAAAAAGTAGTGATCTCCCTAAGCCCAGGTTTCTCAGCCTCTCTTAACATTTGGGGCTGGGTAATTCTTTGTGATGGGCTGTTCTAAGCATTGTAGGAGGTTTCGCAGCGCCCCTGGCCTCTGCCCACTAGAAGTCTGTAGCACACATCCCCCATCCCAGTGTGACAAACATCATCTTCATACATTGCCAAATGTCCTCTGGGGAGCAACACTGCCCCAACTTAAAAACTTACAAGCCCTAACAAGACATTCATTTCTTTATCCTTCAACAGTCATTACTCAGGGCAAAACCCAAGTCATCCTTAACTCCCTTCTTTCATATCCTGCATCCAATACACGATTAAAATCTGCTCCCTCTACCTTCAACATATACCCAGAATCCAGCCATTCCTCATGACCTTCACTGTGACAATCCTAGTCCAAGCCACCACCATCTCTCCATGAATTACTCCAAAAGTCTCCCAACAGGCCGCCCTCACTTTACCCCTCCCCGTTCTGAACATTTTTCACACAGCAGCCAAAAAGAACCTTATAAAATGGAAGTCTTCCCGTGTGGCTCTTCTACTTCAAACCCACCGGGGTCTTTGATCCTTGTAAGGACCAGTCACAACCTTTGTAATGACCTACAGGACCCTTCAAGATTTTGCCCCCAGGTCCCCCTCTAATTCACCTCTTACTACTATGCCCTTCACTCGTTCCTATCCTGTCCCAGGGACTGCCTTGCTGTTCCTCAAGCATGCCAAGCACATTCCTGCCTCCGGGCCTTTACAGATGCTGTTCCCTCTGCCAAGAATGCCTTTCCCCCAGATATTTGCCTGGCTTGCTCCCTCATGTCATTTAGATCTCCACTCGAATGTCACCTCATCAGAGGGCTTTCTGTGATTGCCCTAATTAAAAGAGCAACCTCCATTGCCTCCATCCTCTATCAACCCTACCCTGTTTTACCCTGTTTACTCATTGTGTGTGTGTGTGTGTGTGTGTGTGTGTTGTGTTTATTGTCTAGCTCCTCTCTTAGCATATAAGCTCGGGAGTGCACGACTTTGCTGTGTTTCCTGTTGTATCCACCAGCACCTGACCTGAGCAGGGACTGGCATCATTGAATGATGTGCAGATTACCATAAGTGCAAAAATGATAACTCTATCACTTTCACTTTGTCATAGAGCAAAACTGGAAACAGTCTAGTTACCTAACAATGAGGCAATGGTTAAATAAATTATACATATGTGTACAGCCATATAAGTTTTTAAAAGCTTATGTTTTCAACGCTCTCCAGGCTAAATTGAAATCTTGCCAGTAACGCCAAACATAGCTTCTACTTCTAGCTTTCCTTCCAGCTTTTTACTAACTTTGAACAAAATACTTACAGAACCCAGACATACATGAAAACTTTATGTAACTCTGAAAGCTAGGGCTATATGTCAACCTGTTACGAGAATCTGGGAGGAATTCCCACTAATAACAAAGAGAACAAAATTAGACTTTCTCGAGCCCAGGAGTTTGAGCTAGGCTGATGCCACGGCACTCTACAGCCCGGGCAACAGAGTGAGACTCTGTCTCAAAAAAAAAAAAAAAAAAATTAGACTTTCTCATATCTTCCAGAAATATAGGGAGTCCATACACTTGAAAGTAGGTGGATGTTCTTGTCATCACTCCTTACTTCCAGCTCCCTGAATTAATCAAGTAGTATTTACTGTGCAAATATCAAATATTGAAAACTGTCCAAAATGCCTTAAGGTTATGAAGATGTCTCAGGCCTTGTTAATAATCGCCATAGCGCTAACTATGATGCCACCAGGCAGCTGAGCGCTTTCTACTGCTGAAGGCTCCACCAGAGATCTTGCTCACATTATCTTCACAGTTACACTAAGACGGGCAGAGGAAGGTTTGCTTCCCCGTTTGACAGCTTATAAAAAGAAAACTTATCAGGCAGGGATAAAAACAGTTTCTCTCAGGATGTTCAACTAAAAAGGATTATTTACTGAGATGTGTGCAAGGAAAAGGGAAACACCACACGTGGATGAAGCATCCAGCAACTACCAACAGGCGGAGCTATTGCAGTCCGTAGGCGGGAATGTGAGGAGGGAGGAAATAGGACCACAGAGCTCAGTGAGAGCGCAGCCTCAGGGATGCAGGGGCGCAGGTATAGCTGTAATCGTGTGGCCCGGGCCATTCCTAGGGTCATGGGGAGGAACGAAGCCGAGAAGACCTTAGCACCTCCTGCCAGGGACTCCCTGATGGCAGAATCTAGCAGGAAGTCAACTAGCAAAAACCCCCAGTGATATGGTCTGCAGGAGGCAGCCTCCCAGGGTGCAGAGCAGGGTAGAAAATGATTCTGGAAGGGCAAAGGTGGAGTGAAGTTGGGAGATTTACCTAAAGTCACATAGCCTGTCAGCTTCTCCTCATTGTCAAGGAAGTGACACCCTGTGAACCCAAATACGCATCCTTAGCTGGGGAGAAGAACTTAATGGCAAGGGAAAGAACAGTTCTCCAGGGTGCTGGAGGATTTACCACCATCAGAAGGTAGGGTTACAGTCTCTAGAAGATGAGGTAAGAATAGTCAGTGGTGCCATTTGATTGTGTAACCACATGGAGCAAGTGCTCTCAATTTACAATTGGAAAGAGCTTCCCAACAATGTCAGACAAAAAAAAATCGAAAACTGCTAGGCCAGCCAGGAAAGATTCAAGTCCAGGAAAAGTGCTAATCCATGTCTTTTCTCAGAACATCATTCTGAATCCAGAAAAACCACAACTCAGAAGAGATGATCTTCCATTTCCTAATTCTCATTCTTGATACCAAATAAAACCTTCCTTTTGCAAGCTAGAGATCCCCAGCTAATCATGCTGTGTTTTGTTCTGATTAACCTTTGAAATAGGCATTTCCTTTTTTTTTCAGTTGTTTGAGGCCAACCTCTCCTTAAAGGTCAGTGAGCATCACACCTCATCTGACTTCTAATTACTTTTGTAAACATTTCAGAATGAATAAATGCCAACATAATTAACCATTTAGCATATTATCTGCTCACTTCCTTCACCAATAGGGCAACTATCCAGCACAGCAGCACTCCAGGTTCCTGTGACACTCGTATTTGTGATGTGGGAATTATTTGAATGGAGTCTATTTAAATCAGAGTTTCCCAAGCCTGATTGTCAGGCCACTACCAGGCATAAGAATCACCTGAGGATCATAGTAAAAATACAGATTCCC
This sequence comes from Lepilemur ruficaudatus, assembly GCA_963574885.1. Classification (NCBI taxonomy): domain Eukaryota; kingdom Metazoa; phylum Chordata; class Mammalia; order Primates; family Lepilemuridae; genus Lepilemur; species Lepilemur ruficaudatus. The sequence goes on from CAUYRT010059109.1 coordinate 52,735, forward strand.
AGATCCTAGTTCTAGAGATTCTAATTTCTCTAGTCTGGGGTGGAGCCTGGGAATCTGCTTTTTTCCCCCAGTACTTTTCCAAGTAATTTTGATGCAAAACCAAGTTGGGAAACCACTGATTTGGATCATTTTTCCCTTGGCATGGAGTTCATCATAGTCAGCCATCACTACTCTTCCCCCAAGTCTATAACATCCCTTACCTGCAGGCTCTTTAATGACATTTTTCTTTAAGCCAGACATCGATGTGCACATTAACCTAAGCCCCCTCTCTAACCAAAAGGGGCTAAATGATATAAAAATTTCCTTCCAGCTTTAATTTTGTAGGCCTTTATGATTCACTGGCACTGAAATGGTAGAGTAAAAATTCAAGCATTGTATAATTTTCCCCAAGCCACAGCAGTGGCCCTCCTTGTTCTTCTGGGGAATATAGTCACCAGGCCAGCACCTCCACACTTGTGACCTAGGCCCATGCAAACCCAGGGCCAACGTGGCAGCCTGGATGAACAACTAAAGCAAGGACTGAGGAGTGCTTTCAGGACCCACATTAAAGGCTAAGGAGCACTTGCCAGGCCAATCAGCTTTACAACACTGCGTCATCTCTCTGGAAATAAATGAGTAGGTGTAAAGAGAAGAAAAATCTCCCAAAAAGGTGACTGCTTCTGGTCATTTCTCAGGCTGTGTCCCAAAGCCCATGCAAATCCTCAAAGTCCTGCTCAGTCTTAGTCCTTTTGTACTGTTATAACAAAATACCACAGGCTGGGTAAACAATAGAACAATTTATAACAGAAATAAACAGAAATTTTATTTATCACAGTTCTGGAGGCTGGGAAGTCCAAGAACTTGCACTGGCAGGTTCAGTCTCCGGTGAGGGCTGCTCTTTGCTTCCAAGATGGCACTTTGTTGCTATGTCCTCATATGGTGGAAGGGACAGGACAAAAAGAGAGCAAATTCATTTCCCCAAATTCCTTTTATAAGGGCACTAATCCCATCCATGATGGTGGAGCCCTCACGGTCTTATCACTCCTAAAGGCCTCACCTCTTAATACTGTTGCACTGCAGTTGGAATTCAGTTTCAACGTGAATTTTAGAGTGGACACAAACATTCAATCCATAGCATGCTCAGACTCCCCATTTTCCCAGAAGGCTTCCAACTCTAACTACCTGCACTTGCAGTGGTTCCCAGCCTGGGCAATATCATCCCCCTAGAGCATATTGGGAAATGGAGCAGGGGGGACCAGTTTTCTTTGCTTGTCACAATGAAACCATATTGGAACTTGGGGGGTGACATAAAAATCATGCCATAGGCAAAACAGTTCTGCACAACAAAAAACTGTCCCACAAAAAATGCCATTAGCACCCACACCACAAAATCAGAATCACTTACAGTCTGAGCCACACAATTTAGCCCTTAATTATAGCTCTTTGTCAGGAGAATTCACTGCGGCATTGTTCAGGTAACAAAAGCCTGGAAACAACTTAAAAGACCATTGATAAGGGGCTATTAAATAAAGTGTGGTATATTCATACAAAAGAATTCCATTAGAGAGAATGAGGGAGATCAATATGTACTGATGCAGCACAATATCTGAGATATTTTATGAATTTTAAAAAGCGAAGCACAGAAACATATCATAGTATGTCTCATTGGTATTTTGGTAAAAGACAAGGTGCCATATGTACATATATGCTTGTATATAGAAAGAATCTCTCAGAAAGTACTAAGAAATTGATTAGAGAGAAATAGAACCAGGGCAAAAAGGGTGAGGTGGGAGAGCGACTTACTTTCTACCTTTAGTACTTTTGAATTTTTACTATGTGAGTATGGTAGTTTTAAAAATATGAATAGCATCTCTTTGGTATTGCTGTTGTTTTGTATGTGTTTTCTTTGCCCCCTGCAACTGCATACTAAGTCTCTAGAAGGCAGAGATAGTCCCCACGAAACCTAGCACAAAGCAGCTGCTGGATATATTCCTACTGGTTTATAAATTAATGAGTTTCTGAAAGAATTCAAGCCAGGAAAATAATTCTTTTGAAAATCAAAATACTTGCCCAGGCAGAAAGAACTCACTGGGAGCCTCTCTCAACCTGGGCTTTCATACCCGTCACTCATTCAGATGGTCTTCAAAGACGACAATTAGAGTAAGGCTGGGGATTTTCTCAAAATGTGCCACTTTTTCCACTTTAGTTATTGCACATCTTAGAAATCCAAAGTTCAAGTCACTGGACTGATTGATATTTGTCATGTCCCACCTATGATGTGCCAAGCAAAATGCTGAGCACTTTCACCTACATTAACTCATTTGCCTCTTAACAATCCCATGAGACAAATATTTCTGCCCTCATATTTTAGGAAAATGGGTACAGAAGTTATGACTTGTCCAAGACCATACAGACTTTGAGATTGGGATCTGCTAATATATATATATATATATAGTTCTTTTTCCTATACAAAGCTATAAAACATAAACAATCTGGCCTTTCTTCAGAATGACAGGATGGCAGACTTACATCTGCTGGGCCACATTTCAGGACTTACACTTATAAGCTTGGGACCTAGGGCAAATTAAGTGGCCTCCCCGACCTCATTTATTCATCTGAAAAACAAACAAAAAGACAATGCTTACCCAGAAAGATGATTGGGGCCAGAATGAAATGATATACTGTGTATAGAGCATGAAGCTTTGAATCTGACTCATAGTAGAAGCTCAATAAATGTACATTTATTTCTTCTTCCTCCTTTCATCTACCAGAATTATACCTCCAAAATCCATTTTAATAGGATGGCATTCTCTATTCTAATGTGTTTATTTTGGAAGTTTCCAATATTATGTCTTGCACTGTAAAATTCAAGATATAGGTGACCCTCTCTATTCTTTAAAAGGTGATTGCAACTCAAACAAGTTCTAGTTAGCTTTCATAAGGACTTTGACAGGGACATTTTTTTTATCACTAGTCTTTAGAAAATACAGTGGTTGGCCTGAAAAGACAGGTCTGACTTGCTCCAGCCAGTGTGGAGAATAAATAGACAATTAATTGTTTTTGATAGTGATATTGATAGTGATGACAACAAACAAGCAAAACAAGAGTTTTTTTTAAACATTAATCATTTTACTATGTCTAATTAGGAAGTAAGATTTTGACATGAAGATTTTCATATTATTACCCATGTCATCACCTCTGTTAACTAAATTTAAATGAACAGAGTGACTGATGTTAGCAAGATGGCAGAATAAGAAGTCCCCTGCTTGTATCTCTTCACAGCAACATTAATTTGGCAGCTGTCCACAGACAAAAGTGCCTTTGTGGGAACTTTGGGATCCAGATAGGAGGTTGCAAGACCAAGAAGGACCATATGGAGAAGCCAGCCTGTATCCAGGTGCATGCTTACTGACCATGGTCCCAGCTGCAGACCCAGAAACAGCTCCATTCCCTTGTGTAGGTGGCTATAGCCCAACTTGGCATTGCTCTTGCTATCAGCATTATCCACCAAGGGACCCAGAAGGAGCCAGGAGGGAGTAGGATGATATGTTCAAAGTGCTGAAAGAAAAAAACTGTCAACCAAGAATACTATAACTGGCAAAGCTGCCCTTAAGACATGAAAGAGAGATAAAGACTTTCCCAGACAAGCAAAAGCTGAAGGAGTTCATCACCACTAGATTCATCTTACAAGAAATACTAATGGAAGTTCTTCAAGTTGAAACAAAAAGATGCTAAGTAACAACATAAAAACATATGAATTTATAGAACTCATTGATGAAGGTAAATATTGTCAAATTCAGAATACTTTAATACAGTAATGGTGGGACATAAATCACTTTTAATTCTAGTATAAAGTTTAAAAGAAAAAGATGTATTCAAAACATCTATATAAATAGATGTAAAGTTTGACATCAATAGCCTTAAAGGTGGGAGAAGGGAAAGTAAAAGTATAGTTTTTGTATGCAATTGAAGGTAAGTTGTTATCAGCTTGAAATAGACTGTTATAACTGTAAGGTGTTTTATGTAAGCCTCATGGTAAACACAAAGAAAAATCTGTAGTAGATACACAAAAAGTAAAGAGAAAGGAATCAAAGCATACCACTAAAAAAAATCAACAAATTAAAAAGGAAGACAGAAAGAGAAGAAATAAGGAAAAGGAAACTAGCATACAAAACAATCTTACAATAATTAATAAAGTAGCAATAGCAAGTTCTTACCTATCAATAATTACTTTAAATGTAACGGATTAAATTCTTCAGTCAAAAGACACAGAGTGGCTGAATGAATTTTAAAAACAAGATAAAAGAATATGCAGACAATAGGAGACTTTAAGGACATACATAGGCAGAATGTGAAAGGATGGAAAAATACATTCCAAGCAAATGGTAACCCAAAGAGAGTGGGCTTGGCTATTCTTACATTAGACAAAATAGACTTTCAGCAAAAATTTGTCACAAAAGACAAAGATTATCAGTATATAATAATAAAGGAGTTAATTCATCAAGAGAATATAACAATTGTAAATATACATGCACCCACCATTGGCATATCTAAATATATAAGGCAAACATTAACCAAACTGAAGTGGGAAATAGAAAACAATACAATAATACTAGGGGGCTTCAATATCCCACTTTCAACAATGGATAGATCACCCAGGCACGAAACCCTTAAGGAAACAGAGGACTTGAATTGTAGGCCAAATGGACCTAAGAGAAATACACAGAACATTCCATCCAAGAGCAGCAGAACATACATTCTTCTCAAGCACACATAGAATGTCCTCCAGATTAGAGCATATAGTAGGCCACAAAAGAAGTCTTAACAAATTTAAGAAGATTAAAATTATATCAAGTATTTTTTTCTGACCACAGTGGTATGAAACTGGAAATCAGTATCAGGAGGAAAATTGGAAATTCACAAATATATGGAAATTGAATAACATTCTCCTGAATAACCAATGGCTCAAAGAAAAAATCAAAGGGAAATCAAAAAGTATTTTGAGGCAAAAAAAAAAAATGGAAACAACTTACCAAAACTCATGGGATACAACAAAAGCAGTTCTAAGAGGAAAGTTTATATCAATAAATACTTACATTAAGAAAAAAGAAAGATCTCAAATAACCTAACATTACACCTCAAGAAACTAGAAAAAGCTAGAACAAGCTAAGCTCAAAGTTAGCAGAAGGAATAAAATAATAAAGATTAGAGCAGGAATAGTGAAATTGACTAGAAAGACAATTGAAAAGATCAACAAAACTAAGAGTTGGTTTTTTGAAAAGAAATAAAATTGACAAACCTTTAGCTAAGCTAACCAAGAAAAAAAGAAAGAGGACTCAAATAAATAAAATTATAAATGAAAGAGGAGACATTACAACTGCTACCATAAATATACAAAGGACCATAAGAAACTACTACCCAATAAATTGGATAACCTAGAGGGGATGGATAAATCCCTGGAAACATAAAAACTACAAGACTGAATTATAAAGAAATAAAAAATCTGAATAGACCAATAATGAATAAGAGGACTGAAACAGTAATCAAAAGTCTCCGAACAAAGAAAAGTCCATGACTCAATTACATCCTGAGTGAATTTTATGAAACATTTAAAGAAGAATTAGTGCCAATCTTCCTCAAACACCTCCCAAAAATTGAAAGGAGAGACAAGTTCCAACCTCATGGTATAAGGTCAGCATTACCCTCATACTAAAGCCAAAGACACTTAAAGAAAAGAAAATGGCAGATCAATACTCCTGATGAACATAAATGCAGAAATTCTCAACAAAACACTAACAGCACTTTAAAAGGATCATATAACATGGTCAAGCTGGATTTATCCCTGGGATGCAAGGATGGTTCAACATATGCAAATCAATATATGTGATATACCACATTAACAGAATAAAGGATAAAAATCACTATTACATCAATTGATGCAGAAACAGCATTTGACAAAATTCAACATCCTTTCATGATAAGAAAGCTCAACCAGTTTGGTAGAGAAGGAATGTACCTCAACATAATAAAGGACATATATGACAAGCCCACAGTTAACATCATACTCGGTGATGAAAAGCTGAAAGTTTTTCTCTAAGATCAGGAAAAAGACAAGGATGATCACTGTTACCACTTGTGTGCAACATAATACTGGAAGTTTTAGCCAAAGCAATTATGTAAGAAAAAGACATAAATCAGAAAGGAAAAAGTTAAATCATCTCTGTTTGCAGATGACATAATTTTATGTATAGAAAACCCTAAAGGCTCCATCAAAAAATCATTAGAAATAATAAATGAATTCAGTAAAGTTGAAGTATACAAACTCAACACACAGAAACCGGTTGTGTTTTTATACACTAATGATGAATTCTCCAAAAAATAAAGAAAATAATCCCATTTACAATAGCCACCAAAAAAATAACGTACTTAGGAATAAATTTAACTAAGGAAGTGAAATATCTGTACACTGAACACTATAAGACATTAATGAAAAATATTTAAAAAGACACAAATAAATGGAAAGATATCCAATTTTACAGGGTTTGAAGAATTAATATTGTTAAAATGTCCACACTACCCAAAGTGATCGACAGATCCAATGCAATCCCTATCAGAATTGCAAGGGCATTTTTTATAGAAATTTTAAAAACCTAAAATTTGTATGGAACCACAAAAGACCCTGAATAGCTAAAGTAATCTTGACTAAGAAGAGGTATCATGGAGGTATCATGGTTTTTTTTATTTTAAACTATATTACAAAGCTATAGTAATCAAAAGAGTATGGTACTGGCATAAAAACAGACATGTAGACCAATGGAACAGAATAGAGAGCCCAGAAACAAACCCAAAGAAACAAAGAAAAAGATTAGTCAACTAATCTTTGACAAGAATATCAAGAATACACAGTGGGGAACAAATAGTCTCTTCAGTAAATGGTGCTAGGAAAAGGGGATATCCACATGCAAAAAAATGAAATTGAACCCTTTTATTATATACTTTTTTCCTCAAAAAATTAAAAATAGAACTATCATATGATCTATCATAAAAATTACCTCAAAATGGATTAAAGATATAATTGTAGGAAATGAAACTATAAAACTCCTGGAAGAAAACATGGGAAGAAAGCTCCTCAACATTAGTTGAAAAATAAATGAATAGAATGTTTCTAGCTATACTAAAGCTCCAGACATTACTAGAACATCTGTTTAGGACATGTGCAACTGATGAATTTAATTACAAAATCCTAAAATGGGAAACTTTCTAGCAAGGCCATACAGTTCAACTATTATTTTGCCTTCAAGAAAAACTAAAGGGAAATTACGTTGGATATACAGATTTAGATCATTAAAAACAACAACAAAATTGTGTGCCTATACATTGCCAGCAGTAAGCTCTCTAGAGGTAGAAATGTCAAAATCTACTCCCTCAATCAGCCTCTCAACCCTGGCTTCACAAATGCCCAGGGGCCATGCCCCACACCTCAGATATTCTGATTTCTCTGATTGGGACCCTGGGAATTGGTACTTTTTTAGCGTCCCGGAATTGACTATAATGTGTAACCAGGGTTGAGAACCACTGATCTATCTCTAATATTTTTTAACATGTTTATTGAGATATAATTCATATACCATACAATATATCTATTTAAAGTGTACACTTTGATGGGTTTTAGTATGTTCATATACTTTTAAAACCATCACCACAATCCAATTTTAGAGTATTTCCATCACCCCGTAATGAAACTCATACTCATTAGCAGTCACTTCCCCATTCCTCAACCTACTCTCACCGCTGGCCATAGGCAGCCAATATTCTACTTCCTGCCTCTAGAATGTGACTACTCCAGGTACCTCCAGGTACCATATAAGTAGAATCGCACAGTATTTGTCCTCTTATATCTGGCTTATTTCATTTAATATAATGTTTTCAAGGTCCATCCATGTTATAGCAAGTATTAGAACTTCATTTTTTTACACCTGAATAATACACCACTATTATGGATATACCAGATTTTGTTTATCCGTTCATCAACTGATGCACATTTGACTTGCTTCTACTTTTTGGCTATTATGAATTCCTAAATATTTAAGAGCACTTTGAAAAGATCTGCTTTTTTAGGTAATATAAAACACGTATACAACAGTTTGAGAGCATTTCTTGAGAAGAGAACACCAGCACTCACCCTTCTCTTCAGAAGCTTCCTTTAACCTCACCATGCTTCCATTGGGTGTGCAGAACTGAACGCAGCTCTTGTTAACTTGTGTCGGTGGAATTTAAATGTCTAATTGCTTTGCTCAGCTTAACATTCTTGACATTCATATCAATGATCCCACTGCATTCTTTTTTTAAACCAAGTATGGCTTCACCTAGTCAGCTTATTATTTATTCTGACTCAGAGCAGTATTTTCCCACACAACACCCTAATGCAGAACATTTTAACAGTTTTATGACTTCCAAATCACTCATTTCAGCGGCAACAGCACCAGCGTCATCACCTCCAACAATTCACTCTTCCTCCCTCCTATCAAAACTATATGACAAGCTCTCAGTGTTAGTCAGTTCATCACCTTATGAAATCAAATCAATGCTGTTTCCTTGGGCAAATTGCATATGAAGTTTCCACCATAAAAATTAAAGTAGCTATCATGTTTGAGCACTTACTTTCAAACACTGTGCTAAATACTTCACATGGATTATTTCATTGTATACTCATGACTACTCTGCAAGATAGGTATTGTTATCCCGATTTTACAGCTGAAAAAACCAAAACTCGGAGCACTTAAGCCATATACCCAAGTATGCACAATAGATAAGTAACAGACACGGGATTCCCACCCCAATCAATCTGGCTCTCTGCCTCTATATTAAACATCTGCTTCTATTTATATAATAATGGAATTATTCAACAAATAATTGTGCCATAGTTGTGCCAGGAGCTAACCAGACCTATGGGATACAGAATTAGGCAAAGCAAAACTATCCTGCCTTCATGGGCTTTACCATCTAGTAAAGCATAGAGATACCAAATATATTATCACACAGTTACATAATTACATGTTGTAAAAAGGACCGTGAAGGAGAGTTGCACTGCGCTATGCACGAGTGTTGCAGCCTGGTCCAGCAGGTGTTGGGGGAGGGGAGGAAGGGCTATGACTCCCTCAGGAAGTAACATCTGAACTCTGAAAAACTTTTCCGGAATGATGGAATTCTGGAAGTCAGGAGCAGAGGAGAGTGTTTTCTGAGGAAGAGGCTTACCTGGCTGAGATGTGCCTCAGCAGTAATGCTGGGCAGGTGGCACCTGGTTCACCACCCAGTCCCTGTGGCCTTTCTTTGATCTTGGCTCTGGGGTGTCTTCTGCATTTGTCCTTATTTCACTTCATGCCACGTGTCTGGCTGTTTCTTCAGCTTGCCAGAGCGAATCAGCACCGTCTTCTCAATGATCCACAGCCTCAGAAAACATCCCCACTGAAACCAACACCCATTCAAAAAGGAGAATGTGGCCCAAATGATTAAGGTACACGTTACACTCTGTTTGGCAGGTTTAATTCCAAAAGATTCAGAGAATATTATTTCCAGGAGCCTGGGGAGTGGGGGGTGAGGGAACAAGCGTGCTTTTATGCAGACACCAAAATTGCTGCAGCATTGAAGCTGCTCTGAACGGAAGGCGGCGAATTGGGCGGCTTCCGCTCCGTGAGCCTTGGTTCTGCTGCCATCTGCTGCTCTGCCCCGGGGAGTGCACTGCAACTCACCAAGGCCTCATTGCAGAGCCAGGGCGAGAGGAAAAATTGAGGAGCAGGTTTCAATTCATACAGAGATCTATCAACAGGGTGGTGTCAGTCCTGGGCTGAGTGGGCTTTTCCCTTCGGGAGGTGAGTGGGCAGCTAGGCCTGGGGTCTGCTGTTTTTGAGAATCTTTTAGAGATAGGGAAGATGCACTGATTGCTTCTGAATGTGTGTTTTTGCTCATCCTGTTGACCCATTTCAATGCCCTCCTCTGAAATGAATGCATCCAACCTACCCTTGGATCAGATGGACACCTCTCTTGACCTGACACTGGCTTGGGTCATCACCAACCTATCTCCAACACTCTCTGCTCCAGCCACATTGTGAAACATACAATTGCCGCCGCCCACTTCTCCCCTGCCCTCCAGCGTTTGCCCATAATGTTCCCAGAACCTGAAGTGACCTATAACATCTCCCCCATCCTCTTCTGTCCCACCCTTTTACAATATAGATCCAAGCTTAAATGTTATGCTCCCTACGAAGTCTCCAGCCCTTCCTGCCCTTCCTATGTCCTCTCGCAAATGTTCCCTCTCTCTCAGTGTCTCTTCCTAACTTAAGGCTTACCACACTTACACTGGAGAAAGGATACACACCTGGATCAGTGGGAGTAAACAGAAAGCCCAGAAAAAGATCCACATAAACATGGCAGGTTGATTTCTAGCAAAAAAGCAAAGGCAATTCAATGAAGTCTTTTCAACAAATGGTGCTGAAACACTGGACATCCATATGCACAAAAAAAAATGCACTTCAATCCACACCTTGTACCATATACAAAAATTAATGCAAAATAGATAATAGGCCTAATATAAAACCCAAAACTGTAAAACCTCTAGAAGAAAACATAGGAGAAAAATCCTTGCAACCTTGAGCTAGACAAAGAGTTCTCAGATACGACACCAAAAGTGCAATCAATAAAAGGAAAAAAATTGATAATTTGGGTTTCATCAAGATTTTACATTTTTGCTCTGTGAATGACACTGCTAGAAAAGACAAAGCCACAGACTGGGAGAAAATAATTGTATATCTGACCATGGATTTGTATTCAAATTATATAAAGAACTCTCAATATTCAACAACAAACAAGCAAATCTAATTTTCAAAACGTGCAAATATTTCAACAGGTACATTACCAAGAAGATACATAGATGGCAAATAACCCTTTAAAATGCGTTCAATATAATTAGTCATTCGGGAAATATAAATTAAGACCATAATGAGAGATCACTACACAACTATTAGAATGACTAAATTCAAAAAATAAATTAGCACTATCAAGTTCTGACAAGGATACAGAACAACTGGAATTGGTACATTGCTGGTGGGAATGCAAACCAGTATATGCTCTATAAAAAAAAATTTTTTAATCTTAGTTTTATAATATTTATATCTTTAAGTAGTTTTTTATGAAGTTAAATATATACTTGCCACACAATCCAGAAATCTCCTGGATAATTACCCAAATGAAATGAAAGCCTATGTTCACACTCCAAAAAATATGCAAATGTTTATAGCAGCTATTAAGCAAAACTGGAAACAGCTGGAATGTCCCTCAACTTGAGAATGGGTAAACAAAGTGTGGTGCATCTATTCAATGGAATATTACTCAGTAACAAAAGGAACAAAAAGGAAGAGATAATCAACACATGCCACAACACGGATGAATGCCAAATGCATTATGCCGCATGAAAGAGACCAGACTCAAAAAGCTACATTCTGTATAATTCATTTCTATGACATTCTACAAACTATAGGATCAGAGAAGAGATCAGTGGCTCCCAGGTGCTGGGAAAGAGAGAGCACTTGACAACAAAGAGGTAGAAGGAGAGAATTTTTCTAGAGGGGCAATGGAACTATTCTGTATCATGATTGTGGTACTGTTTACACAACTCCATGCATTCACCAAAACTCATAGAACTGTACACTAAAAAGAGTGAATTTTCTTGTATATGAATTTAAAGAATAAATTTTAAAATAGAAAAAAAAATGATCACACTCAGGGCAGCTACTGGCACATATGGTGCCTTGGCAGGATTTGCAAAAGGGCTCCCCGTTGGGTGACAAAATCCCTGTGGATCTCAGGTCTCCCCTAGAAGAAAGGACGCCAGCTGGGTGTCAGCCCCACTGTGCTCCATTTTCTCTAGCTAGGCCAACTCTGTGCACAAATGCTCAGCCTTGCCCAGTCATCTCGGGCTGAATTATAATCAGCTATTTATGCATCTGTTTCCCCACTGTCATGAGTTCCTCAAAGAGCTTTTCTAATCCATCACCATAACACCAGCAAGATGCTCGGTGGCTGCCACAACAAATACCTGTTGGATGGATGGATGAATGATCCTCACCCCCCAGAACCCATCTCTGCCATTGCACTCATGATGATGTTTCCTTCCTGTGAAGTCCCAGAGGACCTATCTGTGTCTCTTATTTCTCACTACAATAGAGGCAATGATGCTTTATGGACATAGACATGGATAGGCAGGTTTCTTCCCAGCTGGATTGTAAGTGCTGTTATGGAAAGAAAATATACACAAACCTGTATCCGCTACAGAGCCTTGAATAGTGCCACATGCATAGAAGGAGCTTAATAATTGTTATTTCATGGGTTGAAGAAGCCTAATATTTTTCTCCAAAGTATATGGAGAGGAAAAATCAGGCTAAGAGACAGAAAAAGATATTTAAATAAAACCATTTCCATAACCAAATAATTTTTGATTGACAAGATTTTAATTTTCTTCCTTTGCTAGCTTCGGTATGTATTTCTATTAAGGAATAAAAATGAATCCAAGGATTAATGCTAAGTAGGAAAATGCAGTGCTGATAAAAGTGTATTTTCAAATGTTTTCCTCTGTGTTTCCATAAATAAACCTTCTGTATTTCTGTATATTCTTATATCTCTGGAGAGAAGCGTGGTATTTGAAAGGAGGCCATTCCGCAGAGACACAGCTCAGCTTCTAATTTGTTAAGGTTATTCATCTCATAAATGGGGATAAACTATAACACCAGGCTTCTATCTTTCAGTAGAAGGAACACGTGCAAAGCATTTCAGGATCCTTGGGGAAAAGGGAAAATAGCTATTGACAGCACTTTAGGATGGATGTTGATAATATGGTAAGTGCACTTGCAAATTCCAGGTGGAGGAGGTAAATGTGGCTACATCAGGTGCCCCACTGATCACCAGTACTGAGCTGCCCCATCAACTATACCCCCTGCTGCAATCAAGGTTTGTTTCATCAGTGCTAATGCTACTATTAAACACATCCAGTTGACTAAGGTGCTAATAGAGTTAATAATGGCCATGAAGCCAGACAAAGGACTAGAAACAAGTGACCCTCCTTGACCTCAGGATTTCATTCAAGAAGTGCAGGACCTGCCTCCTGGCTTGTAAATCTCTCTCCCACAGTCACAGCCAGGGAGCAGAAATGTTGTCATTCCTTAGGTCTGACAGGTCTAGGTTTTTAAAAGTCTCTCTTTATATCTCACTGCCTTCCTTGCAGGCTGAATCTTGTCTGCTCTGAGGAGGCACAGAGGAGACTGTGACTTCTGAGTCCCAACAAACATTGCACATCTCTGCTACTGCCTTAGCTAATGGATCTGATTTTAGGCAGAGAAGGAAGATTCTGCCTAAGAGAGTGGGTAAGAGAAAAGCCCTGGAGTAAGAGAGACCAGGGCTCTGCCCCTTACTTCCTGTGTGCCCTTGGGTAAGTTACTTAACCACGCTGAGCCTCTGTTTTTATCTGAAGAACAGAGATATTACTACTTACTTCGGGTGAGAGCTAAATGAGATAGTGCACATAAATGGTTCATTATAGCGGCTGACATAACAAGCATATAATCAAGAAATGGTCACTTTTTAACATGTTTAATCATTCTAAAGGCAAACTGGCGAAAGGGCAGTTTCCGTTGAGTCAATTCCATTAACTACATTCTCCAAAGGAGACCCTGAGCATTCACCCTGTAAGAAGTTCACAGTAGAGATCTGTGCCAAGCCTGACCCCAAGCCCTCCTGGCTCACATGTCAGGTGGGACCTTTCTCTCTGACAGTCAGAAACCAAAGCTGTCCCTGCCCCTAGACACACAATAGGCCAGTGACTGCCAATTCCGTTTCCAGATTGAATCTGCTTTCGCTCACTGCTTTGAACAGGTCATCTGGCCTACTGCTTTCCAAGTATGTCATTGACTACCAAGCTAAAATGCCTGAAGCCATTTATTGGTTAACAGTCCAGTCCCAAATCACAGGTGGAATGGCCCCTGGCAGCATTGGGAAGGAGAGTCATCTTATCCTGTCTCCCACACACATCTCAGTTCTCTTCTGAACTCTTTGACCCTCTCCGGGGTGTCCTCACGCTCCCTTCAGACAGTGTGAGCCCCTGGACACCGCATCCTCCCATGTCCTGGGCCACTCTCCCTAGAGACTCTTTACTGAGCCCTGATCTCTCACAGAGATCCTTTCCCAGAGGTTTGAGAGCGTTTTTAGACACTGTCCTTGAGATAATACAGCAGAGTGATTAAGAATCCAAGGTCTAGAATAAAATCCCAGCTGTAGTGACTTTGACCAAGTGTTTCCCTTATTTGAATAAGGGAAAAATAATAGAACCTACTTGAGAGGGTTGAATGAGGTTTCCAAAGCACTTGGCACATAGTGGCATATGGTGGATAAATGCAAAAACCAAAAGCAAGAAGGTTGGCTCCTATTGGCGTTAGCTATCCTACGGAAAATGAAAAACCATGCCCCAGCTAAGAAGGGTAAGAACTCACAGGCGTCAGGGCCTGGGGGAGAGGTGGTCCCTAACGAGCAGGGAAGCCTGTCCTGGGAGCTCTCTGCAGCCTCCCATCCCTACTGCCAGGTCCCAGCTCCAGGGCACTCAGAAATGCAGCAGCTCCCTCCTCAATTAGATTTCAATATTCCAGATGCTGGACTCTTGCCAGTGTTTCAAAGGCCTTTCAAGACCTAAGAGGCAAAGAAGAGCTTTCTCAGCAGCTTCCAGTCAATTCTAAAGAAATACCTCTCATTTTTCTCTACCAAGAAAGCAATTTTCCAAGCGACCTGAAGCCAATAGGGGAGGCTTGGCGTTCTTTGGAGATTTATCGCCATCTAGAGGATGCAGTGTCACAGTGCAAGACCGATGTGGCCGGCGAGATGCTCTAAAAGGGGTTTTTCTCCCTCCTGGCGCTGCAGCGTCCCGCCGTGGGGCGTGATGCCAGGGATGGACAGCCTGCAGGCCACCCAAGAGCGGATGGGTGCTATTTAGACAACTCTCATTTTAAAACATAAAAATACAATTTCTCTCTTTATGTTCACTGCTTTGAAATGCTTGCTTTTTTTAAGGTTTTTTTTTTTTTCTTCTTAATTTCTTGGAGATTTTTATCTATTCTCACAGGTACTTTTCTAGAGGTGGCACAAGCACAGTGTCCCTGGTGCTGGGGGATTATACTAACCTTAGGTTATGCGCTCACCATCACATGGGCTATTCCACAGTGGTTGTGGTTTGGTGGGAGACAGGATTTGATCTGTGAGCCATGTGAACACGGTACACTATACTCTTGTCCTTTCCCTCTTCAATTCATTCCTTAATCTGCTGGGATCTGACATCTGCCCCCACTGATTCCCTGAGACTACCCCAGCACGGTCTTTTCCAGCCCTCCCCTTCCTGAGTCTTACTCCACCTCCTTGACACGCTCCCCTCCTACCTTTCCGACAGCTCCCTCCTACCCTCATTCTCCGCTTACTTCGTAAGTATTAATACCTCCTCGGACTTTTTTCCTCAGCCTTATTTTTGTCTCACTGTCGAACCGAGGTCCTCAAATTGTATTGGACATCAGTATGAGCTGGGGAATTTTTCAAAATACAAAATACCCCTAGCGGGACCCCTAGAGATTCCACTTTGGGGACATCCATATTTTGAAAAACGTCCTCAGGTGATTCTGACGTGCACCAAAAGTTGAGCACCAATGAGTTATTCCTAGGAAATTTTCCTCACTGCCATTGGTCATTGCCTCCACAACCACACGGACTCTGGCAACTCTAAGTCTTATGCATGATGAGTGTTTCCCTAGCTACTAGCCATTCCTGACAGTGCGGAATCCCAGCTCCAGCAGAGGTGCTACCAAGTACTTCCGCAGTCCGGCAGGGGAGTCTCACAGGTGTTCCTCGACACACCCAGCCCACGTCCTACACCTACCACGTGTCACCCTCAGTTTCCACCTTCACCTTCACCTCCTGGCCCTCTCGGGTGGGTGTTGCTGCATCCGCTGGGCACCCTGCTGTTTCTGCTGGACACCACAGTCTCGTCCTTCAGCCAAGGCTCTCAGGGAGCACCCAAGCTGACAGTGTTGAAGAGTGAGCAAAGCTAGCTATCTTTGGATACGTCCCCCAAAAAGCAGAGCCTGAGGCAAGGACTTGGGTGCATATGGCTTACATGGGAAGTAATGCAGGAATCTGGAGTGAGTGAATGAGGGAGTAAGACAAGGAAGGAGGAAAAGAAAATATACAGATGTATTATCCAGGTCACCATTGTAAGAAACAGGGCATGGTTCAACCAGGGCCCTCAGGAAGGGTGGCTCTGATGCCACCCATCTGAAGGATGGGTGGCTGGAATATGTATCCTCTTGCTCCTGATGCCCGCTGTTGAGTATTGCTCCTGAGAGCGTCAGCTACCCTGCATTTCCGGGCTGCCATTGCACATGGGCTAAGAGGGGTTCTGCAATATCAGAGAAGACCTAAGACAGACATCACAAAGATACACAAAGTGAGTCTGAGTTCACCAGAACCATCTGCCACAGCTACATCTGAGACCAGAAGTGGAAAGTAGGGAGGTAACATTGGCACCTAAGTCATCGGTCACACTCTTCCTCTCCCTCTGATGTTACACGCTATGCAAAGAGCTCCAAAGCAGTGACACTTTTGCCCCCAGGTTGTTTTCAGGATTTTCAGTTTTTCTTTATGGCTTCCAACACACATCAACTCCTAAATATCTGTTGGATTCAGACATAAATCCAGTATAGAGAAAGAGAGAAATGAATCCATGGTGTTCTTAGAATCGCCCACCCCCTTTAAGTCAAAGCCACATGGCCCCGAGGAATAGGGACTTGTAGACACACCTGGAACACCAAGAGGAGCTTTACCTGGAGACACTCAGGCAACGCTGGCAGGAAAGCCTCATTCCCTCTTGCACCGAAGTAAGTGTCCCCCACAGAGCTCTTCCAGCCCCAATAATTCTCCCTATGTGTCTACATATGTCTAAACCCCCATGTGCTCATGGCTTTGTCTCCATATGGGACCCTTATTGTATATACCTCCCAGACAGACTTCTGCCCTGTGCTCCACAAATCTTACTACCTGCTGGACACCTCTACTTGGATGCCTCCCAAGCAGCTCAAGTTCAACACAAATAAACCCAAACTCATTATCCCCTCTCCCAAAGTCACCACAAATCCTGCTTCCCTCCCTGGATTTCTCATTCCCATGAATGACATCTCCATCTACCTGGTAGCCCACGAGCAAAACCTGAGAATCACCCCAGGTTCAGCCTCTCCTTTCGCCATCTATATTCAATTAATCACAAAGTCCTTTCCATTGACAGTGAAATTTGCCAAAAGGGAATTTGCCTGGAACCTATTTGCCTAATGATAGTTTTTCTTTTTTGACCTAAAATTCCAAATTAGGCATGATAAAATAAAGGTTATTTTTATAACCAATGTGCCCCAAAATACTTTAAACCTAATTTTGTATTTTATATATTCATGAATTAGTTTTGCAGCATTTTACCACTAGTACGATGATTTTGTACTTTGGGGGGTATCATTTTTTATTTTATATACCTTTTCACCAAGTGTTTTTTTGAAATATGCTCTTTCTAGCAACAAATATTTATAAAATCTGCAACATTTCAAAAAGAATTTTATCCAATTCATTCATTTGTATTTTTATTGCCTTTTTTGTCTGATGTACAGTTTGTGTGTATATTAACCAAATAGTATATATGGTAGCCAATGGCATCTGGCAGCAAGAATCAAGAAGTATGAAAAAAGTTTGGAAAGTTATAGCCACAAAAAGACTTGTGCACAAATGTTCATAGCAGCATTATTTGTAATAGCTCCAAACTATAAATAACCCAAATGGCCATTCATTGATAAGTAGAATGCAAGTTAGCAATAAAAAGGAATGAAATACTGATACACACAACAGGGATGAATCTCCAAAGCATTATAATAAGTAAAGTCAGACACAAAAGACAATGTACTGTATGATTCTATTTATATGAAATCCTTGGAAACCATAGTGACAGAAAGTAGATCAGTGGTTGCCTGGGGGAAGTGGTTGGGAGAGGGATTGACAGCAAAGGTCACTATTAGGAAACTGAGATGCAGAGAGATTATGTTACTTGTCCATTTCCACAGAGCTAGAAGGTGGGCTGGATTCAAATCCAGTTTCTGTTCTCACCAATCATTCTGTGTCTCTCTGATCACAAGTTCCATAACATTTGTTCACATATTTCTAAAATAAATCAGCTTTTTCAGATCCAGAACAATGTTTCTCAACCTTTTTTTTATTATTATTATCCTCCTAAGGACTCTTTTTAGATATTTTATCCTAATTGCCCCCCTTCATGGTATTGCAAATATGTTTATATACTGTACACCACTGTATCATAATATCAAATTTTTTTTTGTTCCTTGACCCCTGCAACCAATCTTTACCCCCTTGGAAGGTGATATCCCTCTACTGAGAAGGTACCCCTGTGATGCAGAACTGTGTGGAACAACCTGGTCTCAGCATTAGAATATTCACAAATGATCCACATTGATGTGGTACTATCTTGTGGCCAAATGCATCTATTTTGTGTTGATTTCTTTCATCTGAGTCACAAAGAAGCATCACCACCTCCCCAGGGTTGCACACTTTCCAAATATGCAACCCTCACGCACTGCCTATACCCTTCGGGTTAGAATGAATTATTTTACATCATAAAAACTCTAAGTGGAGATAATTTGGAGCCAGAAGAGTCTAGTGGCTGGTATTGTTTGTGTCTTCCCAGGGCTTTTCCTATCATCCCTTTTCTGCCAAATGTAGCAACCCCACCCGCCTTCAGGAAACGTGCATCCCTGACTCCACATGGTCCTGATAAGACTGCCAATCACAGGGCGGCCACCATACCCTGGTTTCATGTGGCCCAAATTGACCAATCACACTTCATTAAATCCAGGATCACAGTGATTGACCCCAGGGTGGGCATATGATAACAGCTGGGCCAATCAGAATCATTACCTGTGATTTAAAATATGATCACTGAGAGAAAGGAATTCTCTACCTTATATTAAAAATTCTGGCTGGGTGTGGTGGCTCATGCTTATAATCCCAGCACTCTGGGAGGCCAAGGCAAGAGGATCACTTGAGCTCAGGAGATCGAGACCACCCTGAGCAACAGGAGACCCCACTTCTACTATTATAAAAATAGAAAAAATCAGCCGGGCATGGTGGTGAGCATCTGTAGTCCCAGCTACTTGGGAGGCTGAGACAAGAGGATCACTTAAGCCCAGGAGTTTAAGGTTGCAGTGAGCTATGATGACTTCACTGCACTCTAGCCCCAGTGACAGAGGGAGACCCTGTCTCCAAAAAGAATTCTAAGGCTATAATCCCCAAAAGAGTTCTGGCTAAGACAAGCCCCTGTGCAAGATGTTTAAGTATGCCTTACAAATGCTTCCTACCCAGCCTACTCTAACCCCCTTCTCTAGGTATACATTAATCTATAGCCATAACCCTGTGACTACTACAGTCACACACACACACACACACACACACACACACACCCCTATTATGAGGGGGGAGAAGAAAACTGAATAAAAGAATTAACACCAAAATATAATTGACATTATGAGTTATCTACTTCCAACAAAGAGAACTAGTTAAGGAAGCAATACTTAACCCAAAAGAATAAATCTCTCTAACGGTGGCATTTCAATGTCTGTATGATTTGGTTAAAAAAGAAAACACTATATTGAGGCAGAGGATTCTTCTTGGTGCCTCCCAAATCACACCATATAAATAATTAGTTCTTTTTATATAATAAGCCCTGCTTTCAGCTCCTGGAAGAGGGACACTGTCTAAATATTAATATAAAACCAATCATTAATCTGAATTCCACAGGAGGATTTCCAGCTCCAAATTCTTTATGCAATTTTCTCCTTTCCATCCTATATACGTCAAAAAACACAGCTAATCATTTCACACATTCTATTTAGAGAAACTATTTACCAAGTCTTTTCATTCTTTATAGAGCAGGAACTCCTAGTGATGAACATAATATGTTGGAGGAGACTTTAGATGCTTTGTATAAACTGATGTTTAAAAACATTTATTGTTCCTTCTGAAAATGATAGGTTTCCAGCTGCCCAACACACATGGAATTTCATTCCCTATGAATAGATATAAGTGGCCAGATCTTAAAACAAAATTAGAGTGCTGTATTGGTCAGAGAATCTTGTTGTGCTTAGTATTGATACTTGCTATCCACAGACGCCTACACACACACACACACACACACACACACACACACACGGGGCTGCTGTTGCCGTAATGGACCAAGACTACCTACTCTGCCAGCTGACCAATAGCAGAACAATGCTGGGAACCCATTCAGCTGATTGGCTGAGGAGACCCTGCTGACTGCTGATATGTATGTACAGCACAGGTGGTAACAGCCAATGGGTAGAGGGCAGTGCTTGACAGGACCAATCACATACTATGAAAGCTTCATGGCTACTTAGAAGGCTTCAGCTCCACAAAGCCTGATGAGTCTGTTCTGCAGTAACTATGGGTCTGTTCTGGTACCTGATCTTGACTGAACAAAGCTGTCCGTATCTCCAGAGACAGGCATCCTGGAGCTCAAGATAAATGTGTAACTGACTCAGTTAAGGTTAACCAAACAGACAAGCACCTTGACAACAGAGTGCCAGACTTCACAGTGCCACCTGAAATAGTCTCATGGAGCACCCACGTATCCCACCAATAAGTGCCCGCATTAGTTGAAGTTCAGTCAGTTTTTATCTTTCGGCTTTACAAATTTAGTTAAGATTGCAAACTGACACACGGACCTAATGTGAATGAGACTAGAATTCTAAAAGAAATGTGATACATTTTGCCCCATTTCTACATAATCAACAAACAAATATTTATTCAGAATTGACATCACATAAAGAAATATAAGTTCCATTCTCTGCCCTTAGGAGAACTTTCATCTAGCTGTGGATATAAGATGTGTACCAATTAATGTAATTATTTTCTATTGCGTGCCAAATTAGTGGGCTATTTTCAGGTAAGGGTAACAACAATGGATATTATTTACTGACTGTACATATGTCAGAAACTGCATTAATTATTTCATATACATTATTCCATTTAATCTGCATCACAACTCTAAGATGTTGGTACTGCTATCAACCTTCTTACAAATGAGGACTCCACCTCCACTCCCCCAGAAAAGTTTCTTCCTTACACTTCTGCCAGTCTTCTAAAGGCATCTCAAATGTGCCCTCCTAATGGTCCTATTGACTGTGAGACCTGCTACTTTCCTCCTTTTCTGTTCCCGTTCTTGCACTGCAGATAGCCACTATTTAGTAGCCTATTCCTGTGCAATAAACCACCACAAATTTTCATGGCTTAAAACATCAGGAACTTATTACTTCCAATGATGTCATGGGATGACCTAGTCGCTCTTCTGCATCACATGTTGTCATCTGGGATACTGGATCGTCCAGTCCAAAATGGCCTCATTCATGGCTTGCAACAGGTGCTGGCTGTCACCAGGAGCCTCAGTCCTACTCTCCATGTGGCTGTTTGAGCTTCCTCACGTCATGGGGCTGAATTCCAAGAAGGCATGTTTTGAGCATCAAAGTTAAACATTGCAGATCTCCTAAAGCCCAGTCTCTGAAGACAATAGGCAACAGAGTGAGACCCTGTCCGCCCCCCACCCCAAAAAAAGGCTTTTTCATTGAGCAAAATCAAATTTTGCCTCTTTGTTTTGTTGTAAACTTGTAAAGAAAGCTAAAAAGACGTCATGCTAAATGACAAAATTCTGGCTCCCTGTGGTGGTAGACACACAGAGTGTTCTTAGCCGGCAAGTCACTGTGAATTTACTTCTCCATTTGTCAGCCAAAATTATAAACCCACAGAGTAAAATGACTTTGTGCAAAAGTCACATTTTCCCTTTGCTCACAGAAATGATCAGAGCCAAGTGAATAACAACGCTAATCTCTGGCTCCTGTAATAGAATTTGTTCCGTAGCTACACTGAACTCATGCTATACATTGTCTCCAGTAGCTAATTGGTCTAAGATTTCCTCACTTTTCTAACAGGCAGAGAGAGTTAAGAAATTTCTAGGAAAAAAAAATTACGTGTCCTTCAAATAACTAAACTTGGCAAGAAATATTTTTAATTATTTCTTAATCCTTAAAATACGAAGTACAGTATTTGAGAACTACAATGCGCTATGTGTAAAAGAAACACAATGAATTATATTTTACAGGTAATAAAAAAGATCCACAGAGAAATTGAGTGATTTATGTGCTATTACAGTGAGAGTCTGAAATTTGAACTCAAAGCTGTCAACACTCAGCTTTGTGATTACTTCCTGGAAAATTATGCTTCTCACAAACCAGCATCCTACTAGGATCCTAAATTCACTCTCACCAGGATGTCTGAATAGACTGAACCATCTATATCCATTCGGAAGTTTAAATGCGAGTGTTTTGCTGTCAGAATATTAACCCTAACATGATTCATCTACTCTCTATCAAATGTAGTACCAATTTCTGTCTTGTTTCCAGGTTTAATCCATCACAACTGTCATCCAAAGCATTTTTTAAAGTGCACTGACTTCAAACACAAGTTGAAGAGAGTTTCACTCGCCAACATTTTATATAATATTTTAGTTCATCTTGTAAAACCATTTAATTTTAAGTAGTCTGAAGCTAATCTTAATTCCATTAAAATAAAGCCAAATAAGCTACCAATTTTGTTTTGTCAATGAGACATTTTGCTTGAAATTTCTACAGGATTAAGCCCTACTGCTAGAAGTCCATAGTGAATGGATGAACTCTCTGAGCACTTTTTTTTAGGTGATCCAGACTCTATGAAAATGTCATCATTATCAGCAAACTACATGTGAAAAAAAATCTATGCAAACACATGATATGTCATTTTTTCTCTTTTCCATCAGCAAACCACATACAGAGAGGCAAGTATCTCTACATTTTTCAGACACTATAGAGGTGTCACCTACAGATGAGCACGACTCCCTGGTGCCCAGCTGCCAATCAGGCACACCATGGTTGCCCCGCAGATATCAAGGTAAAGGAACTCACTCCCTTGTTTTCTCCAACACACCACAGGGTGTCCCAAAAGTTGCCATACACAGGGAAAATGGGAAACTGCAGCTAAAGGTACCTTTATTTACAAAATATTCATTACAAAATTTTACAAAAATTTTCCTTTGTATGAAAACTTTTGGGACACCCTGTAGATCCAATGTCTTGCCCGAATTCAGCACTTGAAACAGGTCCAATTGGAAACAATGGGAGTGAAGCCGCTGAAACAAAAAATAATATAGACAAGCCCATATGGTCAATAATTCTAAATCAAAATTTCAAATTTTCAGTCTAGGAGGAGAAGGAAAAGGGGGCAAGGATTAGGGATGAAAAGAGAGAATGAGAATGACTTAAAACTGTAAGGGAAGAAGTGATACTCTCTTGACTTCTGATTTAGCAATGCTATTTTCTCTCTACAGTTCTCACCACAGAGCAATCAAAATTTAATTTAAAAATTTTTATATGTGAGCACTATGTGTGGCTGTTTTATAAGCACTTTATAAATACAGCTTCTTGTAATCCCCACTACTCCATAAAGTAGATTCTAAGATTATGTGCCATTTTACTAATGAGAAAAACAGAAGTTCAGAGAGGTTAACTGACTTAACCGCAGTTACACAGGTAATATGCTGCATGCTGCACTGTACAACAAAAGAAATATAAACTGCAGTTTTTATCATCCAGTATAGCAGTCTTTAACTTTGGCCACAGTTAGAAAATCCAAGAACTTTTACTCTAAAATCCCAATGCCTACGTTCCCCTCTGGAAACTCTGATTCAATTGATCTTGGGTGGGGTCCAGGCAATTGTTTTGTTTTGTTTTAGGTTTCCCTAGGTGATTCTAGTGTGTAGCCAGGGTTGAGAACCACTGAACTAGGATCAATAGGATATGCCAGTGGTTCCCAAATGTTAGCATGCAGAATAGAATCACCAAAGTAACCCAGAGTTTCCAATTCTGTAGATCTGGGTGGGACCTGAGAATTTGCTGACAAGAATTTGCTAACAAGAAATTTCTAACAAGTTTTTAGGTGATGCTGATCTTGCCGAATGACACTTTGAGAATGACTGCTATATGGGAAGATGAATTATGGTAGAGCCTGGCTAAGATATTCACTAAATCTGTTCTCCTTTACTGGATACACAGCTAAACTACACTTCCCAGCAGCCTTTGCATCTAGTTGGGGCCACATGACAAATTCTCACCAATGGCATGAGTGGAAGTGATATATCACTTTTGGGTCTGAAGTGATTGAGAGCAAGTGTGCCTTTTCCAAACTGTCTCTGTACTTGTCTGCTGGCTAGATGCAGAGGATCCAGTCTTTGAGGCGCTCTAAAATTGTAGAACCACTGAGTCCCTAAATGACTGCACACTCCCAAGGACCCACATAGACTGTGATGTGAATAAATAACAAATCAATTTTTTATTATATTGATTTTTTTTGAATAAATTTTTTTTAATTTCATAATATTACAGGGGTATGAATGTTTTGATTACATGGATTGCTTTTGTACTGCTTGAGTTTGCCCATCACCCAGATAGTATTCATTATACTCACTAGGTATGATTTCACTCATCCCCTCCTCCCTCCTCCCAACTGCATGATTTCCGTTGAGTTTTACTTCCATCTATGCATATGAATGCTGATTGGTTAGTTCCAATTTAGTAGTGAGTACATGTGGTGCTTGTTTTTCCATTTTGAATACTTCACTTAGGAGGATGGTCTCCAGTTCCATCCAGATTGCTGCAAAAGGTATGAATCCATTTTTTATGGCTGATAGTACTCCACAGTGTACACATGCCACTTATTATTAATCCGCTCATGAATTGATGGGCACTTGGGCTGCTTCCACATCTTTGCAATTGTGACTTGTGCTGCTATAAACATTCTAGTACAAGTGTCTTTTTGATCAAATGACTTTTTATTCATTGGGTAAATACCCAGTAGTGGGAGTGCTGGATCAAATGGTAGGTCTACATTTAGTTCTTTGAGGAATCCCCATACTATTTTCCATAGAAGTTGCACTAGTTTGCAGTCCCACCAACAGTGTATAAGCATTCCTTTCCCTCTGCATCCGCACCAGCATCTATTGTTTTGAGACTTTTTGATATAAGTCATTCTCACTGTAGTTAGGTGATATCTCATTATGGTTTTGATCTGCATTTCTCTGATGGTTAATGACATTGAGCATTTTTTCATATATTTATTGGTCATTTGTCTATCTTCTTTTGAAAAGCTTCTGTTCATGTCTTTTGCTCACTTTTTAATGGGGTTGTTTGATTTTTTTTTTTCTTGCTTATTTGCTTGAGTTCTCTGTAAAGTCTGTTTATTACCTCTTTATCAGATGGGTAGCCTGCAAATATTTTCTCCCATTTTGTAGGTTGTCTATTTGCTCTGTGGATTGTTTCCTTGGCTGTGCAGAAGCTTTTTAATGTAATCAAGTCTCATTTATTTATTTTCATTTTTGCTGTGATTGCCCTTGGGGCCTTCCTCATAAATTCTTGCAATAAACTGGTATCTAGAAGAGTTTTTCCAACATTTTCTTCTAGAATTCTTATGATTTCATATCTTAGATTTAAATCTGTGACTCATTTTGAATTAATTTTTGCGAGTGGTGAAAGACATGGATCCTCTTTCAATCTTCTAAATGTGGCTATCCAATTTTCCCAGCACCATTTATTGAATAGGGATTCTTTTCCCCAGTGTACATTACTGTCTACTTTGTCAAATATCAGATGGCAATATGTGGATGGTTTTATATTTGGGTTGTCTGTTCTGTTCCATTGGTCTATGCCTCTATTTTTGTGCCAGTACCATGCTGATTTGGTTACCATAGCATAGTAGAGCTTAAAGTATGGTAAAGTGATGCCTCCAGATTTGTTCCTTTTACTTAAGGTTGCTTTGGCTATTCAGGCTCTTTTCTGGTTCCAAACAAAGCACAGAATTATTTTTTCTAGATCTGCAAAATAATGATGTTGGTATTTTAATAGGGATTGCATTGAATCTGTAAATCACTTTGGGTAGTATGGACATTTTAACAATGTTGATTCTGCCGATCCATGAGCATGATATGTTTTTCCTTTTGTTAACATCACCTGCAATTTCCTTCCTCAGTGATTCATAGTTCTCTTTGTAGAGATCTTACACCTCCTTGCTAAATATATTCCTAGATATTTTCTTTTCTTTGTAGCTATTGCAAAAGGTATTGAGTTTTCGATTTGATTCTCAGCTTGACTGTTGTTGGTATATAGGAATGCTGCTGATTTGTGTACATTGATTTTGTACACTGAGACTTTGCTGAATTTATTTATCACTTCCAGAAGTCTCTTGGTAGAATCTTTAGGGTTTTCTAGATATAAGATTATATCATCAGCAAAGAGCGAAAGTTTGACCTCCTTCTTCCCCATTTGGATACCCTTAATTTCCTTCTCTTGTCTGATTCCTCTGGCCAAGACTTCCAGCATTATGTTGAATAGAAATGGTGACAGTGGGTATTCTTGTCTTGTTCCAGTTCTGAGTGGGAATGCTTTCAACTTTTCCCTATTCAGTATGATATTGGCTGTGGGTTTGGCATATATGGCTTCTATGATTTTTAGATATGATCCATCTATGCCTATTTTGTTAAAAGCACCTTTTATCATAAAAGGGTGATGAATTTTGTTGAATGTTTTTTCTGCATCTATTGAGATGATTACATATGTCTGTTTTAACAAATCTTTATTATTTCTTATAAGCCACTGAGGTTTAAGGATTGCTTTTCAACAAAACAACAGTTAGTTCTATCCAAATGAAAAAACTCCACTAATACAATAGCTACCTTGTAAGCAAGCCGTGTGATATCTCTGAGCCTCAATGTCCTCATCTATAAATGGGAAGTTGACTAAAATTGGTTCTAAGATCTCTTCTATTTATAACATTTTATGATTCTATGAAAATATGGAGGATAGCTCCTAAGTGGAAACAATTCTAAGTAAGAAGAGAAATAAACACAATTGGGATACAGAAGAATATGATCCTTTTCCTTACACACACTCAAGCTAGGGAGACAGAATTAAAGCCCATGATGCCACAGAAAGCAAAACAAGACAGACTATAAGGCTACATCAACCTTCTGCCTAAGGTTGAAATATGATATGAGCAGAGATTCCAATAAATTCTTGACATGCCCTCATGACAATTAAATCCCTTGGAGACAGAATAAGCAATGGATGTAGACTAGTGGGCTTAGATATGACAAACAAATATAGAATAGACAACAAGAGCTATTCTGAGATTACTTATGAACAAGAAGTATTTCGTGATATGGAGGTAAGTGCAACTTTGGAAGAAAGTGATTAAGTTTAAAATAAAAAGGGGAAGGAAATGGAGAGCATAGTACAAGTATCCCTAATCATTATATTCTAAGTTTCTTAAGTGTGCTCCCCATTTTTAGTGTGACAGTTTTCCATTGCCCCCCAACAATAAGATGTTCAGGCTTTTAAATGAATTCATATGTTACTAATCACAAAAACCCCTACGTATTTTTTAAAAGGTGGTGATAGAAATAAATAGATGATAGATCAATAGATAGATAAATATAATAGATATCTAGATGGACAAATCATATTTATTCATTCCGCAGACAATGATAAATATACTTAAGGCTTCTGTTAGACCTCTGGAAATTACTCCAAGTTCCCTCATGAATCTATAATCCAAGTTGGGGCTGTTTCCCTAGACTTTAGGAAATCAGATTTCAAAACAATTAATTGTGATCAAATGGTCACAGATCCACTAATGGCTCAAGAGTAATGGAAGGCTTTAAAAGTGAAACTTGGATTATCCAGTGGTGAATACTATCAGTTCGATGAAAAGAACAGGCAGCTACAAGAGACAGTGTGGCTTCACAGAAAAATCTCTAGTGAATATTGTTTTTAAGAGAATTCATTAACAAATGTAGACTTGTTGGTATATAATCAAGTAGAAATACTGTAGCAGAGGTGGTAGGTGGTCCACCAAAATCTCTACTCCCCTTTCCATAGTCATCTCCAGAAAGCAGCTACCCTACCGGAGACCGTATTTCCAGCCCCACCCACACCACACCCCCACATCTAAGTGTGAGCATATGACTCCAAGGCTTTTGAGACATAGGGGTAGCCTTCCCCCAATCCCCACCACTCCCTTACTTTCACCCCCACTAGCACTAAATGCAAGAGAATAGCAAGCCTAGGAACTGCCTGGGCCACAAGGTGAAAGAAGCTTGGATCCCTGAATCATTGCATGGAAGAAAACTACTCGTCAACTAAAGATAGCCCCATTAGACTATTTTCAAGCGGAAAAAAATCACTTCCATTGAATTAAATCTCTGATTTTGGGAGGGAGGAGGATTGTATTACAGTAACTAACAAACACTCAAGTGACATGAAATCAATAATGTTCCATTGTTCATCTTTGGCTTTCAAAGTTGACTCTGAAAAGTCTCTGGCTTTTAGTTGCAAAACCCAGGAAATAGAAAGCAAAAGGTTTTCTCAGAATCTTCAAAGCTGGGTTTTCATCCTCAAAGAGCTAAGTTTAGAGAACTAAACAGCGAGGTTTTTTTAATAAGTATAGCATATAGACAATACAGGATACGAGGGAGAAGCAGTGTCTCACAAACTTGGAAGGAAATAAAGCCCTTTCCAGGCTAGTGGGAAGCTGTTTGGGAAACACAGAAATGAAGAATATTTGAGACTGGAAAACTGGTAGGTGGAGAAGAAATCCATCTCCAGTTGGTTCTGGGAATCGCACACCTAAGAGGTCCTGTGCCCAGCCTCTGGCTGATCACTACCTTGCATCATGTCCAGTGCCCATATGTGGTCAGGTGAAGAGAAATCACGGTGTGCATGCTTAGGCAGAGATGCTGCTGAGACAACTCCCCCACCCTGATCCAGTTCTGGGGAAGCACAAAGCTTTTGCCCTGCCAAGAAGTTGCCATGCTGTGAGGAGAAGGGACCCCATATAAGAGACCAAGTGTGGGCAGCTGAGAGCTGGGAGGCAGGTGGTGGATGAGGCTGATACTCAAAGGAAGGTGGTATCAAGGAGAGACAAGATTGGGGGGCAGAGGAGAGGTAGGAACTCACATGCATTGACCATGCCAAGAGATTAGAGCATAATTTCATCAGTCTCAGGGACACTGAAGAAGCAGATTCAGGAAGACACCTATCCTTCTGGATGTGCGCTGGTATGTAAGACTCTCACAGCACCCAGCCACCATGCTAGGGAAAGGTGCATCCAGCAGCCTTCACTAGGTAAGGCTGCATTACCAGTCATAACTACACACACAGAAAAAATACCAGTGAATTGCAGCAACAAAGATCTTCTCTATTTCTAACATTTTATGATTCTATAAAAAATTAATAATTCTTCAGGGGAAACTATTCTAAGTACAAAGAGAAATAAGCATCTCTGCTCAATTCGGCACTATTTACTCCCACTCTGTTACCCTGTTGACTGTGGGTTGGCCGTGACTCTGCCCTTCCATGCTGTTTCCTCCTGGGACTCAGGCTGAAGTGGCAGTCCTGGTGGACTTCGGGCTACTCATGATGGAGGGCAACAGCAAGAGCGTGGACATACCACATTACGGCCCTTAAAACTCTGCTTATAACTTGCACACTGTCACATCAATTCATATTTTATTGGCCAGAAATAAGTTCAAGGTCAAGTCTGATCTCAGTGGAGTGAAGAACCTGACACAAGTCACAGGGCAACCGGAGGGGCGTATGACCCTCTTATGGGGAAAGGGAAATGAATAATTGGGAACAATAGCACAAACTACCACTTGAGGCCAGGGAGATGGGAGAATGGTCCTATAAGGAAGTTTGAACTTTAAATTGATCAAGTTTGAATCCTGAAAAGACAAATTATCTAAAAGAGACCACCAGGTAAACAGGCACGATGAAGTCACTTCCAAACTCCACCCCAATCCAATATTACTTGTTAGCAAAAGTGATGTCTCTCAAGAAAGTTGATTCTACTGCACACCTAAATGATACATGTAAATTTTAAGCCTACTACAGTTTAATGAAGATGAAAGCTCAGAAATTGCTGACACAAAAAGTTGGAGTAGCAACACTCAGATTAGGCAAGGCAATTTTAAGCCAAAAGGTGAAAAGAAAGGCACACTTACGCCTTTATTATATTAATTAAAGGTGACCATTTAACAGAGACAGGGCAAGCCACCCAATTAACTACGCTAATTTATTTTAATTTTTACCCACAACTGGTAAATTAGAAAGTCAGCTCAAACAACCCTAAGAAAGAATGAAAACCCAAGACAGAAGACAGTATGAGAACTCCTACCCACAACAATGAATTCAAGTTTCAGACGCCAGAAAGTTTATACCTTAGCTATTAAAAGAAGTCTTGGAGGTTATCGTGGAAGCTCAGTTGATAATCTTTGAAAAATCATGGAGAAAACAAGAAATATCTGAAGAATCAAGGTGGACAAAAGCCCCAACTTTCAGAAAGAGAGGACAGATCGATTGTGAGGTATACAGACTGTCTTGTAAACAGAGATTTTTCGCCTCAGCAGGTGTGATCACAGTGGCTCTCAGCCCAGGCTGCCACGCCACATGAGAACCACGCCAGAAGAGTGGCTGGAACACAGGCAGCAACAGCTTCCAGGTGATTCAAGGCTCAACTGGAATTAGCAACAACCGTGTTGCTAGCACAACTTAGACGACCACATGCTGTTGGAAACCACAAGGGGGTTTCAGCCTGGGTCTATGTGCTCGTAGCAGAAAGATTGAATTATTGAGACAATGAGGATTGCCAAGGAAGAAAGGAATTTTTAATAGGACAGATATCTAGCTGCCTCCAATCCCTCTCTCCTACTAACAGAGATCATGGGCTTGTAAAGCAGGAGCCATACGTACTGGGGGCAGGCAGTGGGGGATGGTGAATCTTGGCATCAGACGGTCTGCCCAGGGGCCTTTGGAATTTCAGCTCCTTTGTCCTGCAGGAAATCTACCATTTCTGGGAAACAACTCAAAAGATCAAGTAGTTAGTTAAGGGAAAGGATTATAAAAAACATACAGCAATCACTGAAATGTGTTCGCGGGGCTGGCTTCAAGTCAGGAAAATTGAGAATCCTCTCAGATGCCTTCCAGCTCCACCATTCCACGTCCTATGAAAATTCTGTGATACAGAGTCTGCAAGGGGCACATGTAATGGAGACCACAGTATTTAGACTCAAAAGCCTCTGAGTTTCTACCTTATTGTACTGCTATTGGGAAGAAATGAACTCCAACAAGAAAGCTTAGTACTACTACTTATAATACTTACAGTAATAAGTAATAATATTATTTATTTATAATAATAATCACTTATTATTATTATGAGATTATAGCCTAATCTCGTATACACCGCAGGCAGGTCACACAAGGAAGGGTACAATATAATGGGAAAAGCTCAGGCTTTGAAGACAAACTCTTCTCTGATTTATCAGCTGTGTGTCCTGGGGCAACTTCTTTAAATCCTTTGAGCTTGAATTTCATCATCTATGAATTAAGAATTATAATACCTATCTTGCAGATGAGGCCAGCTCCACAATTGGTTGGGCCCAGTACAAAATGAAAAATGTAAGACCTCTTGTTCAAAAATTACTCATGATGCTGGCAGCTGAGCTCTAAGTCGAGCGTGCGGCCCTTGTAAGCCAGGCCCCTGTGCAACTGCACAGTTTGCACACTCGTGAAGTCAGGCCTGCTTTCAGAGTTGTAAAGAGTAGAGACGATGTATATTAAAAAACTGTCATTGTGTTAGTGAAGGTATTCAAAGGTATCTATTATTAAAATAAATGTCATTTTAACAAATTTTCTTACCAAATCCTTCTCCTTGCCATTTTAGCTTTTTTTTTTTTTTTTGGTCATTAAAATCAAAAGAATGGCTGAATTGTACAAATAAATGTCTTCTGGAAATACCTGACAGAGCAAAACAGAAATAGATTTTTAAGATGGAAAGTAATAAAGATTTTTCTCTCCCAGAACTGGTACCAAAAGAGTGTAGACCCTATAGGAAAGTTAATCAGAATTACAAAGAACAGTGATCACAGATAATTTACTAAAATGCCTCCCAGCTTAGGCTGACAGCTCAGTATGAGAAGAACAATTGGTTTTAGGCTAATGAACACATATAAAAAGATTAAAGGTGTTAAAATATATTTTTATTTCTAACGAAAAGGAAAAATTACATATTCTCAGCAAACATTTTTTAAGTTGTGCCAGGACAGCAAGACCAGTAAAACTGAGTCGTGGCCTTCAGGTTGCTCATGATCTCCCCAGAGAGACAGAGTTAATGTAATGAACTGCCATCCAGGCTACCATCATTGCTACTCCAACACACACGTACATCCAGTCTTGCTCCCTTCCAAGTCATTCTCCACTCTGCAACCAGAGTCATTTTTCTAAAACCTGTCATTCATCTGTTTGAAGTCCTTCCGTGGTCACCCACTGACCTGAGAACAACGTCCCAACAGCTTTACGTGGCAGATAAAGCCCTTCACCATCTGGCCCTCTTGACACTCTCCACTTCCATTTCCAGTCTTCAGTACCTTGTTTCTATCCACTGTTTCAGTTCCATAAACATGTTGATCTCTGCTAACTCAGGCCCTCGGAGAAGTAAATCCAAGATGGTAGCAGCTGTGTGTATCAGTCAGGGTTCTCTAGAGAAACAGACTCCATAGACTATGTCGATATCCATATAGATGTGGATAAGAGGATATTTATTATGAGAATTAGCTCACATGATTATGGAGGCAGAGAAGTTCCATGATCTGCTGTCTGCAAGCTGTAGAACCAGGAAAGCAAAGGGTGTAATTCTGAGTCTGAAGGCCTGAGAACCAGAGGAGCCAATGATACAACTCCCAGTCTGAGTCCGAAGGCCCAAGAACCAGGATTTCTGGTATCTAACAAAGGGCAGACAGGTGTCCAAGCTGGAACAGAAGAGAGAGTGAATTCACCCTCCTTCCTCCAATGGATAGGTAAGGGTGATCCTCTTTACTCAGTCTGCCGATTTCAATGCTAATCTCTTCCAGAAACACCCTCACAGATACACCCAGAAATAATGTTTCACCAGCTCTCTGGACCTCCTTTAGCTCAGTCAAATTGATACATATAATTAACCATCCCCATGTGTAAGAGATTTATTGGGGAAAATGCCTGTGAAGGAGAAACGTGAGGAAGCAAGAGTAGACAGGGAGCAACTTCAGGCTGCAATGGAGGTTTGACTCCTACGAAAGGATAGGAAGAGGGAAAGAGAATTGGGTAGGAAGAGTCTCAGCTGTAGGACAACTCTATGAAAGTCTCCACCAGGCTGATAAGGAGTCCTGAAGCCAAAGTCAGCCATTGGAAGAGTCCCACCTTCCCCAGGGACAGGCCTGTCCCAGTGGCTTCACTGGGCTTGGTGACAACCTGGGATCAGCCTGGGGGATGAGCAGCCTTGGGGTAAACTCAGTTGTGGATAAGAGGTGGGATAGTGGGGCCATCAGTCAACTATGCTTCCTGCAGCAGGAGCTATAATTGGGGCACTTTCATGGCCACCAAAGTGCACAGTTAACACCTCACAGATCCACTTCTCCATGCTGGTTTGGGGAGCGACTTCTCTATGGTTCTCGTGGGCCTCCCTCCCAGATGGGAAACTTACAAGACAGGTTAGAGAGATGAATTGCAGCTCCATTGCCGTGGTTGGTCTCAGTGCCACAACTGACACTCATCCTAATCCTCCTTCTCTATCTGTTTTAGGTTCCCTTCACCCTTAGCTGGCTTACCTTGTAACAGGAAGAGCCTTCAGACCATGATGCAGGTCTGATATCTGTGAAAGGAGCCAGAGGAAATTGGGTAGAAAATTCTCGACTGCAGTGCAGCTGCATGGAAGTCTCGGCCAGGCTGACGGAGTGCCCGAGCCAAAGTCCCCCACCAGAGGAGCCGTGCGTCCTGTAGGAATGCCCTGCGTTAGCCACCCCGACATGCTCAGTCATTGGCTGGGAGCCAACCAGAGAAGTGTGGCCTTGGTGTGACCACAGTCATAGATTCTGAAGGGGACAGCTGAGGCTGTCAGTCCACTCTTCTCCCGTAGCAGGAGATCTGAGCAGTGCATTGTCAGACTCACAAGAATCAGAGATCTTACGCAACAGGAAGCATCATTAATTTCAATGACACAAGGCACAGGCAAAGCAGGTAGAGGTGCAGACCTCCAACACCACTTCTCATGTCCTTTCTTGCAGCATTAGGACATATATTCTGACACAGATTAACATACGCGGCCTCTAAATTGTGTATATAATCACTCCACTTTCAGTTCTGCTGCTAATCCTTTCTTTCCTCCAAGCTATTTGGTGTGCCGGATATGCACATCCCCTTCCTTATTCTAACCACCACCTCCTTGGTCTTTGGTTTTCAATTCAAACATCATTTCCTTCTGTGACTCCCCAGACTGGGTTACTTGTCTTTGTCGTGTGCTGCAATAGCTCTACCATACTCTCTCTACTATGGAACGTATCATCATTTATAATACTTGTTCATTTCATTTTATCTGTCTTCTTCACTAGACTATAAGCTGAAAGAGACAAAGAAAAGAGATAAAAAGATTGTAGCTTCCTTCACTAGACTACGAGAGAGAGAGAGAGAGAGAGATTG